>CANNZV010000053.1:0-201267 GCA_947561585.1 Caprella mutica
GCTACCGGACGCTTTCGGACGCTATCGGACGCTTTCGGACGCTTCCGGACGCTTTCGGACGCTTCCGGACGCTTTTTAGGCACACCGTCCTGGAGAGTGGGAGAAAGGGGTAAAGTTTGCGATATCCACAGCAGCTGTCCACCACAGAACAATGTCTACCAGACTACCACAGAACAGGCTACGATAATTACTAAACAGGAGTGTTTCCAAACAGTATAAAGATTGATTCTTATAGATTTAAACATTCTAACCAGTCTGCAGAATGTGTCTCTTCTCCCGCAGAGACTTTAATTTGAGAAAGTGGCAGTGCTACTCTCTGACTCTCAGCAGCAGATTCAGAATCTCCCGCAGCTAAATTAATGGTAACATAGGATTTAATTCAAAATCTCCCACAGCTAAATTACCAAGTAATAAAGCATGTCCAAACTCGCCATTTTAATGGCGAGTTTGTGACAGTGATTTTGAGCCCTTCAATTGCAAATGGCGAGTTTTATCTATTTTTCTCCTATGCTACAATGTTATTTTGGAGAGAATTAATGATAATTTGATCATTTTGGAGAGAATTTGTTGAAATTTGGAGAGACAAATGGCAAGTTTATGAGACATACTATTTTACTTGGCTAAATTAATGGTAACATAGGAATTAATTCAAGATCTCCTGCAGAGAGTCTTGGGAAAAATGTTCCATATTCTGCAGACTGGCATTCTAAGAACATTTTATTTGTATGAAAAATTGTCTATGATGCCGAATATTCATAATATTCATGTTATTAGTAAATAAGGTTTTAAATGCTCATATCGTTAGCTTTCATTGTCACACATTTGAATCAAGGTAAGAAAATTGATATTATTTATTTATTAAGCATATGAGAATCACCTAAACTAATAACAGAATGTCTGAGATTAGTGATTAGACATAAAATATATGTATATCGGGGGGCGTGCCGCCCCCCGAACCCTCCTGTCAGGTCATTAAACAATCATGAAGTGTGCATTACAACAATCTAGCGGATACAACAAACTACATTAGCAACTCTCAGTTATTTAAATCTAAGTAGTTCTTCATTTGTTTAACTACTCACATACTTAATAAATAAATAATATCAATTTTCTTACCTTGATTCAAATGGGTGACAATAAAAGCTAACGATATAAGCATTTAAAACATCATTTACTAATAACATGAATATTCGGCATCATAGACAATTTTTCATACGAATAAAATGTTCTTAGAATGTTTAAATCTATAAGAATCAATCTTTATACTGTTTGGAAACACTCCTGTTTAGTAATTATCGTAGCCTGTTCTGTGGTGGACAGCCAAGTAAAATAGTATGTCTCATAAACTCACCATTTGTCTCTCCAGCTCTTTCCAAAATTCAACAAATTCTCTCCAAAATGATCAAATTATCATTAATTCTCTCCAAAATAACATTGTAGCATAGGAGAAAAATAGATAAAACTCACCATTTGCAATTGAAGGGCTCAAAATAACTGTCACAAACTCGCCATTAAAATGGCGAGTTTGGACATGCATTATTACTTGGGTGGACAGCTGCTGTGGACATCGCGAACTTTACCCCTTTAAGCAGAGTGGAATAATAACTCATTTCAGATTGACTAGTACCTCTGTTAGGAATTTAGAATGAACAAAAATTACTCATTTTAACCCTAAAAAATGCAGAAATCAGAACCAAAATTATTTTATAAATTTCAACTCCACAGTCTGCAGTGAAAACTAATGTAAAATAAGTCATTTAAGCTTCACAATTGGGCTTGTTGTGATGATAAACATCACTGATGAGAATGCATGAAGTTAGGAGTAACTCTGTTAGAATTTATGTTTTCCAGTCTATCATCATCCAGGTCGCCACATTTAAGATACTTTAAATGAGAGATTTGAGTTCCTAGTGAAGATTTTACACTTGGAAACATCATTATGCTTCATGCCTGATGCATGTGTATCTCTTGAGACTATTTAAGGAGTGATTTACTTGTTATTTACATGTTTTCCAACTCATTCAACCAGTCTGGACTCTGCAGAATGTGTCTCTACTCCCTCCTGCAGAGATTTTAATTTGAGAGACAGTTACTCTCTGATTTTCAATAGCTGTTTCAGAATCTCCCGCAGCTAAATTAATGGCAACATAGGAATTAATTCAAGATCTCCCGCAGAGATCTCAAATTTCTAAAATTCAATCAAAAACTCTAGCAGAGAGCCTTGGAAAATTTTTCCATATTCTGCTGACTGGTGAATCAGACATTTAACCCCTCAACAGTTTTGACCTTTTAAAATTTATTCTAACTAAGCCAATTAATTGATATGTATCTAAAAGCTGAGCGGCGCACCACTGTACATTCTATTAGATAGGCCAGTTGGAAGTCTATATTTGGTGCACTGAACTCCTCTGACTTTTTCAAAATTCTGAGAAATAGCTGCCAACATTTTTCTCATCAATTTGTCACTCTAGTCCTCTAACATTTTTCCAGTTTCCCCTCGCAAAATTAATGGTAGTAGGTATAGGAATTAATAGCTGAATATCCTCCGACATTCAGCCTAGTTCAAGAGTATGTACCAAGTTGAAGTTGCCGATTAATTGTCGACTTAAAATTTGTGAAAATAAGCATTTTTCACATATATAGACAACTAATGAGTACTTAATTTAGTGACTCATAATCATAAACAGCGGAACCGCGCTGTTTCTCTGTTGAAATGTAAACAAAGCCGCCATTTTGTTTTGATATTACGCTCTCCATGATGTAGCTATAATTCAAATTGTGTATCAGTTTTCTGTTTTCGGTTTTCTTTTGTTATGAATGATGTGGTCACTCACTACTTGTCATTTTAATTTGATGCTCTCTGACTAATTATCGGAAAAAAAACAAATGAATAACTATGAAAGAAAGTATATCTCTCTCAGGCTCTCTGTGATTGGCTGGTATCATTTGTATGCCTCTCTCTGATTGGCTGATACGCTCTCAATTAATTTAGGTAGTTATAATAATATAGGTATATTGACGACTGTCGACTTTCAAAATTGGAATTAAATTATGACGACTGGAGACTGCATTACTAATTTCAGTCAACTTATTTTGTAAAAAAAAAGATATATTGGCGGCTCAATGAACTTTCTCTGATACTAGGCGACATTGCAGGAATTTTTTTATTAGAGATATTGAATATCTCCCGATATATCATTGGAATTTACCACCAAATACAATCTGGTATGTATCGGGGGACGTGCTGCCCCCGAATCCCCCTGCCAGGTCATTGAACAATCATGAAGTGTGCAGTACAACAAACTAGCGGATACAACAAACTACATAACGGACAAATCACAAATGACAACTACGTTGAAATCATTATTGATAGCTTGTGCAGTGGTGTGCCGTTATTGTAGTGCACCGTATTGCCAGTTTGCAGAATTTGTCTCTTCTCCTGCAGAGATTTTAATTTGAGAAACAGTTACTCCCTGACTCCCAGTCTGCAGAATGTGTCTCTTCTCCCGCAGAGACTTTAACTTGAGAGAGAGCTACTCTCTGACTCTCAGCAGCAGATTCAGAATCTCCCGCAGCTAAATTAATGGTAGCATAGGAACTAATTCAAAATCTCCTGCAGAGATCTCCAATTTTTAAAATTTCATTCAAAAACTCCCGCAGAGAGTCTTGGAAAAATGTTCCATATTCTGCAGACTGGCCTGACTCTCAGTAGTAGATTCAGTCATTTCAGATCTCCCGCAGCTAAATTAATGGTAACATAGGAATTAATTCAAAATCCCACGCAGCTAAATTAATGGTAACATAGGAATTAATTCAAGATCTCCCGCAGAGATCTCCAATTTCTAAAAATCAATGAAAAACTCCTGCAGACAGTCTTGGAAATTTTCCATATTCTGCAGACTGGCGCCGTAATGTGGTGTGCCGCTCAGGTTTTAGATAGTAGATAAAGTTGAATTAATTGGCTTTAACTGACATACTAGCGTCAACCAGGATCGCTTCCCGCAATTTGCGCAAACTTTGCTTTAACTCGGAAAATAAGTTGGCTATCTTAACAAAAATTGGCATGAGTATTCACCTCTGTATGATGCATAATCGTAGTAATTCTTAAGTTTCTATCTCTTGTACTTTCTCTTTTATGGGATGAAATATATGCGGGGGAGAATTCTGAATTTAAGGGGTCGTTTCCTGACCCTTTTTCAACTGCCCCGCAGTGCGGGAACCGACTCTCATTCATTATCTACCACGTTGTGGGAATCAGCCATGAAGAGTAGCTAGTCCTCACTACACTACGATAATGACTGCTTTTGATAATGTTGCCAGGTTAAATGAAACAAGTTATGAAAATGCTTTATTTAAGATACAGAATTTCCCAAATAAACTAGAAATGAAACTATAATTAGTATAGTTTTAATCAAATAATATATTTTAAGAATATGGCTATAAAATAATAATAGAATGACCTGGCCTTACGTGGCTTTTCCGTTTATGAACATTTATTTAAACCAATTGTTCAATTTGGTTTACCAATGCCTATGTACAATAGTTCCTTCCCAAATGAAACTACACAAATTAAACAATATTTTTCTTCTACATTCTTCAAATACTCCTCTGCTGCCTGGGGTTGAAATTTTATACAGGTGCCTTATCTATATCCACGTCTGATTCTTCAGCACTAGTGCTGGAGCAAATTGGCTGCAACTGTTCATCTACTTTTTCCGTTTTCCTATTTTAACAATTCATTTTTTTTCTTTCTCCATTTCATCACAAAATTATTAATTCATCCATTGTCAGAACTTGAGCTTCAAGAGTTATCCTACGTCGAACTTTTCGATGTTGCACTCTTTGTGTGAAGTGGTCTTACAAAATCTGCTCGAAACTCCTATTGATAGATATTTCTTTCTTATAGAATGAGGTATTCAATTCAGTGAAAGTGTTCTCTTTGTGATAATTGATGTGGGCTCTACCAGATATTTTTGGTTCTTCTATATCGCCTGGCTACTTTTGGGGATTTGCTTGAGGTGTGAGTTTCCTTTTCTCCTCGGGAGGTTAGTGGTGGCTCTCTTTCACTGCTTTTCCGATCGTGCATGTTGTGTCCCAGGATAAGGATTGGGAGCGTGCCAATAGCCATAAGGTTGACACCTGTAAATAAAGTTTGATTGTATAGAGCAATTCTGCATGATACGCTATTAGCAATTTTATAGTGATTTTAACACTGAACTACATAATTTGTAACTATTATGTCAGGTCTCACCTTTAAAAATGATAAGTGGGTGTAACTTATCTCCGGTCACTGCTATCACTGTTATTGCTCCTAGTTCTCTACATTCGGTCACGGAAAGCCCATTCGTGAGTTCCAATTTATTTTGCAGCTTTCCTTGATAGAGTCCACCTCCCACTTTACCAATCGCATCTCTTACTTTGCTTTCATCTAATTCATTTCTCTTTTTTTTGTTGAATTTTTTTTTTCGGCATTATCAAACAAGTTATATAATGTATTTAATAGTTATGATAACCTGGAAGAAATATAATATATTACTCACGCTCTAAACATATAATATATACTTAATATGGATATTTTGATGTGCGGGAACCAACCCTGAAAAAGTGCGGGAAGCGACCCTAGTCCATATTTATCGATCGGGTCGATTCTCGCACTTACGTTTTCCTTTATAGTTTTAGGAATGGCATGAGTTGACAACATTCCTTTTAAAGCCTGTTAACCAAGTACATACCCTATATGCATACCAATTTTTAGATAGGTATCATCTTTCGTTTACTTGTAATGTCAAAGTTTGCGCGATAGTTGAAAACATCAGTGGAAAATTTTTCAGGTACCGGTACCTAAAATGTATGTTTTATTTGATCGCGAATAGAATTTTACTTATCGAGAGTATATCAAATGTAAATATATCAAAAGATTGCTAAGAAACAGTTCTTTTAGACACTGTTTACAGATTTGAAAAATAATGTTTCTTTCGGAAGTTATATAGAGTGCGGGAACCGACACTGGATCATTCACTGCGGGAACCGATTTGGGTCGGCGCTATGTAACATGGTCAGACAGTGACTGTATTTCAATAATTTCATGGTAAATACTAAATTCGGTGGAATTTTTCCCTCTTGGAAAATATTATTCTGGCAAAGTCGGTTTGAAATCCCAAGCTAATTTTGGCTCATTTTTATTTTTTGAAGATTTCAATAATCAAACCAAAATTATCATGGGAACTTTCCAACTTTCAACTTTGGAATTAATTCAAAATATTAAGCAAACTGTCAATTAGCTACATAGCTATATCTAGGTATCTGAGTTTAAATTTAAAATTTAAGCCATGTTTCAGAGGCTGGAAAATTGTAAGCCAATTTTTGAGCTAAAATATCACTAAAATTCTGAGCTATCTGCCAAGCCAATTTGGCTCATATCATCAAGCTAAAATTAACATGGGAACATAAGATTAAGAATTAATTCAAAATTTAAAGCCAATTACACATATCTGAGTTTTGACCTTTTGAAATCTAAGCCAATTAATTGGCTTTAACTGACATACTCTGTAACATGGAATTTATTCCAATTAATTTGCTTCAACTCCAGTCTGTATTTGGTATACAAAATAAATCCCACTGACTTTAAAAAAAAAAGCTGAAAAAATCTGTCAACAATTTTCTTCATCAATTTGGCTGATCCACCAACATTTTCCCTATTTATCCACTAAAAATTAATGGTAACATAGGAATAAATAGCTAAAAATCCACCAACTTTGTTACAATATTATTTTCAAAGGGAGATAAATTCCACTGACATGTCTGTGGAATTTACCATGAAATACAGTCTGGCTTTAACTGACATATTCTGAAACATAGCTACTTTATGATTGCATAGCCACTCTGCATAATGTGTCTCTTCTTCTGCAGAGATTTTATTTTGAGAGAGAGTTACTCTCAACACTGCAGCAGCAGATTCTGAATCTCCTGCAGCTAAATTAATGGTAACATAAGAATTAATTCAAAATCTCCCACAGCTAAATTAATGGTAATATAGGAATTAATTTATGATCTCGTGCAGAGATATCAAAATTTCTAAATTTCAATCAAAAACTCCCACAGAGTGTCTTGAAAAATGTTCCATATTCTGCAGTCTGGCTACGTGGGCACCAAAGTGACCAAATAGTAAATACAGACTAGACTGTGGTCTGTGGCCTCAAAGTGGCTCTAACCACATCACATAACCCTAATAAAAATAATAGCTTCAAAACGCACATTAAATTTAAAACTATTGCACTTCTTTTGATATGCAACATTTCAATTTCATTATAAATTTTGTTCAGCATGTTTTCTTGAGAGACCTACATTTACATTGGTGGCATTGCTGCAATTGGTCAATTGGATACTACTAAAAAGTAAAAGGCAGTGATTTACCAGTAAATAAATACTAGAAACAAGATTAACATTAACATAGCTACCTACCTACCTACCTTTACAACAGCCATAGTTCTTAAACTCTAGGTTTATAATTATTAATTTCTTTGTGCATTACTTGCAATTTGCAAAAATATGGCTAGTAGCCTAGTTGTAAGAAATGTAGTTTTTATCTATCAAAATATAAAATATTGGTGCAACTGTTCATCCAAACTACCAAAGGACAAACCTTTATATGAAAATAGTATGTAGCTATAGCATAATAGGCTAATAGATACAATAGCATAGTTATTTTTATGTATATACTTCTTGTATCTGAACAGATATTTCAGCAATTCTATGAGGCGCACATGCAAAAGCTCTGTGGCACAAAATTTGAGAATCACAGCCTTAGACTCTTCCCTATACACCAAACTTCAATGTTGAAATATTTAAATAAATATATTGAACTCATATTGCTCATAAAGTTAAAAACAATGGTTTGAAGCAATTGTTTTTTTTTACGGAAAATTAGTTCAAAGCTGTTCTCATCAGACATTTGAGGACAAAGCAGCTCCTTATATTTAACAGAATGACTATTCAATAGAAACTGCAACTTCATATTTTTTAACTTTCAGGTTTTCTCTATATTGTTCAAAAGTATTGAATAAAGCTAAATGAAGTTTACTCAAATTGATTAGGCTTTATTTCTTTTATTGAGAGTGAACTTCTTTCTTCCTGTCCCCATTGAAGTTAGCAAGATGGCATTTGCAATGGTATGTTTGTTCTTGGTTTCTTATTATGACTTTAATTGTGAGATAAATGCAACATTCCAAATATGTTTTTAATTCCAAATTATGTTTCAGAGAGGATTGAAGTCTGCCAACAGGTGTTTGACAACAGCTCTTCAACATTCTATGAAATCTCGCTCATATTGTGAAACTCCTGAAGCAAACTCGCCTCGTTTTGAAAAAAGTGAGAATTTTATCTTATCCCATTAGCAAACTTTTTAATCCCATTGGCAAACTTTTTAATCCCATTGGCAAACTTTTTAATCCCATTGGCAAACTTTTTAATCCCATTGGCAAACTTTTTAATCCCATTGGCAAACTTTTTAATCCCATTGGCAAACTTTTTAATCCCATTGGCAAACTTTTTAATCCCATTGGCAAACTTTTTAATCCCATTGGCAAACTTTTTAATCCCATTGGCAAACTTTTTAATCCCATTGGCAAACTTTTTAATCCCATTGGCAAACTTTTTAATCCCATTGGCAAACTTTTTAATCCCATTGGCAAACTTTTTAATCCCATTGGCAAACTTTTTAATCCCATTGGCAAACTTTTTAATCCCATTGGCAAACTTTTTAATCCCATTGGCAAACTTTTTAATCCCATTGGCAAACTTTTTAATCCCATTGGCAAACTTTTTAATCCCATTGGCAAACTTTTTAATCCCATTGGCAAACTTTTTAATCCCATTGGCAAACTTTTTAATCCCATTGGCAAACTTTTTAATCCCATTGGCAAACTTTTTAATCCCATTGGCAAACTTTTTAATCCCATTGGCAAACTTTTTAATCCCATTGGCAAACTTTTTAATCCCATTGGCAAACTTTTTAATCCCATTGGCAAACTTTTTAATCCCATTGGCAAACTTTTTAATCCCATTGGCAAACTTTTTAATCCCATTGGCAAACTTTTTAATCCCATTGGCAAACTTTTTAATCCCATTGGCAAACTTTTTAATCCCATTGGCAAACTTTTTAATCCCATTGGCAAACTTTTTAATCCCATTGGCAAACTTTTTAATCCCATTGGCAAACTTTTTAATCCCATTGGCAAACTTTTTAATCCCATTGGCAAACTTTTTAATCCCATTGGCAAACTTTTTAATCCCATTGGCAAACTTTTTAATCCCATTGGCAAACTTTTTAATCCCATTGGCAAACTTTTTAATCCCATTGGCAAACTTTTTAATCCCATTGGCAAACTTTTTAATCCCATTGGCAAACTTTTTAATCCCATTGGCAAACTTTTTAATCCCATTGGCAAACTTTTTAATCCCATTGGCAAACTTTTTAATCCCATTGGCAAACTTTTTAATCCCATTGGCAAACTTTTTAATCCCATTGGCAAACTTTTTAATCCCATTGGCAAACTTTTTAATCCCATTGGCAAACTTTTTAATCCCATTGGCAAACTTTTTAATCCCATTGGCAAACTTTTTAATCCCATTGGCAAACTTTTTAATCCCATTGGCAAACTTTTTAATCCCATTGGCAAACTTTTTAATCCCATTGGCAAACTTTTTAATCCCATTGGCAAACTTTTTAATCCCATTGGCAAACTTTTTAATCCCATTGGCAAACTTTTTAATCCCATTATCAAAGATAATATACTACAATTTGATACACAAGACATATTATAGCTTGTATATCTTTGCTATTTAGTAATTGGTCTTTTCAGTTCCATTTTCCAAGTGCCCAAAACTCATTAATTGTGTTTTAAAATAATTAAATCATTTAATGAGGTTAAATTTTGAAGATGCTCAATTTCCAAACTTAAGCTATAAAATCTAGAAGCTCACTAAATAGTAGCTAGCGCTATTAAATAAAACTTAGGGAGAGGAGGGTGGTTTCAATATGACCGCGATCTAATAGGGTTAATATTTTATTATTCTCTAAATGATTTGTAAATATCTTTTAATAAAATTTGACAAGTTAGCCATGTTATGAATAATATATGTCCCTTTGAAATCACTTTAGTTATCAACAAGCAGCAGCATTGAGTAGGCTCCTCCATCTAATGAATTAGCTATGGCAATTGTACAGTAAAATTGCCTCTAGCTCTCGCACTCTCTTAGTAACCTTTAAAAGATGTGTCTATGAAATGATTAACCTCTCATAATTATATTGTTCTCTTGATCATATTTTTTCTCTTGAAAGAAGTAATAAAACCTGTCTGCTGAATATAAAAAGAGAAATACCAATTGCAATTTTTTTTATATGATTGAAAAAGTGAAGGTGTCCGATAATTCCTAACTCACCCTACTGTGCCTTTTCTCCCTCAGGTATCAACCAAGTAACTCTATTGGGTAGGGTAGGCAATGTACCTGAGCTGAGAGGCACTGCTGAGTATCCTGTGGTTCAGTTCTCACTGGCTACACATCTCGTGTTCTTCAAAGGAGGAGGTGAGGGGGATATTAACATGGGTTGTAGCTAGCTACTGTAGAAAACAATAGGTAATAAAATGTATTGAACCTTCTTAGTTTATGTAGCTACATAGTCTAAACTCATCATGTTCTCATCTATAAGCTTTTTCATTTACAATAGCAGCTACCACATGAAATAGTGTATCAATATTTCTTTAAACTAATCTTGATTAGCTATAATTAGGCATACCCCTCTCTTATAACGACTCAGACAATCTAATAAGTGTGGGACATGTCTCTGTTTTATTTTTCATGGTCTAGAAAATATTTTAGCAGTAGCTTTGATAATTTGATTTGCTGTTTTTACTGTAACTTATGCAGGTGGAATAAATAATTTTGTGGTAAATTACTTGTATTAATAATTACATAGCTACCATAAAATTATTTTTAATTTATCCCACTTGCATAAGTTATGGCAAAAACATCCTGAAATGAAAATAACCAACCAAAGCTACTACTAAAATAATTTTCTAGCTACCAGGTGAAATAAAAAATGACACTTATTCGATTGTCATAAGTTTGAGACGAAATAATAGCGGGGTATTCTTGCAATCAGAAAAAATAGTTTAGGATTTTTTTTCAGGAAAACTATTCTAGAAAATAATGTATATCACTAGCTATTCAAAGAGTTCTATTTGAATTTTGTACCAGCTATAGCTAATGAACTAGTCAATATAAATTTAACCATTTGTTTCCTATTGCTCATGACTAATCCATGTAATAGGGTAATTAACTAATACATTAACATATGCCTAGTTACCAGAAAAGGCCGTTAAAATAGGTCATTTAACCAAGCAGAATGATGAGAATTTAACCAAAACTATTATGATTTAATATCCCTTTCTGGTAGCTAGGCAATCTGTAATGATATGATATAGAGCAACACACAAATGAAATGATATAGAGCAACACACAAATGAAATGATATAGAGCAACACACAAATGAAATGATATAGAGCAACACACAAATGAAATGATATAGAGCAACACACAAATGAAATGATATAGAGCAACACACAAATGAAATGATATAGAGCAACACACAAATGAAATGATATAGAGCAACACACAAATGAAATGATATAGAGCAACACACAAATGAAATGATATAGAGCAACACACAAATGAAGTGATATAGAGCAACACACAAATGAAGTGATATAGAGCAACACACAAATGAAGTGATATAGAGCAACACACAAATGAAGTGATATAGAGCAACACACAAATGAAGTGATATAGAGCAACACACAAATGATATGATATAGAGCAACACACAAATGATATGATATAGAGCAACACACAAATGATATGATATAGAGCAACACACAAATGATATGATATAGAGCAACACACAAATGATATGATATAGAGCAACACACAAATGATATGATATAGAGCAACACACAAATGATATGATATAGAGCAACACACAAATGATATGATATAGAGCAACACACAAATGAAATGTTATGTAACAATTTTAACTTCGCTTCATGCAATAAAAGGTTGGTATTTTTTTGTCAGAGCCTCAGCAGAACACAATATGGCACCGCATATCAGTTTTCAAGCCTGGTCTCAGGGAACTGATTCTCAACCACGTGGACAAAGGAGCTAGAGTCTTCGTACAGGGAAGATTGGGTGAGTAGCTCTAGCTCATTCATGTATTTCAAATCAACTGTTGAACTCGATAATAAATGTGTTAAATTTTAACTTTGTTGCTATTCTTGCAGTCCTTATTATTGCTTCTAATTACTTTATACTTATGTAGTAACTAACTTGAATTGGTTTTTGGCTCTATGCTTAATTTGTATTGTACATTTTCCTTACGAAATTAATAAAAAAATTGAATTAAATTTAGTAGTCTCACTTTCGTAAAATATATGTAACTGTTTCTTAATTTTTCTCTTCAGTATTCATAATTTTAATAAATTAATTTCCAGGCTACTATGAGAAGAAAGATGCAGATTCTAATTTATTAGTAAATAAAACTGCTAGCATTATTGCTGAAGATGTTGTATTCTTCAATAAAGAGAGTAAGTGAACAGCTGATTTAAACATATATATGCAATTATAGGTTAGGAATAAAAGTATAGCAGTATTTATATTATATATATAATGAAAATAACACCCTTCATTAACAATTTCTTTTTCCTTACAGGAAAACAAGATGATGATGTATAATCAATTGCAAATCATAAAATGGATGTAGCTGTAATAATTTTGTACAAATTTATACCTAGTTCATAACATATTGTGACATTTACACTCCTTATGCATAGTTAATTAAAGAATTTGTAAAACATTAAAAAATATAAATTCCTTTTATTATCTTATAACAATATTGATCCAAGGAAAACTTATAATTAGTCCATTCGTAAATGCCTCATTGTAACATGTATACACCCAACAGCTAATGTAGTAGTAAATCATTCTGTATCTCTTTAGAAAGAGAAGCGCAAACTTGGCTTGTATCCCAGATTATCCAAGTTGGGGATGCAGGCGTAGTTGATCATGGGTGGTGGGCCACACATCAGAGTAATGGGGTTATCCGCAGGGGGGAAGAGGTGCGCTGAAATCATGTCACTGCTGACGAAACCTTCACTGAACTGCCAACCTGAGAGCAAGAAGGGTGAAGTGAAACAAAATAACCACCATAATTATTACCTACTGATATTTGGTAATATTAATCTACCGATACCTAAAAATGGCTGATATAACACAGTAACACGTACTGGTAATCTGCCGATACTGATGCCTACAGATCATAGATACTCAGATACGGATAGTATCAGTAATCAGTACATATCTAGTATGCAATTAAGTTGTTATAGAGAAACACGTCTGTAATCAGACATCTGTTCAATGTTTACAATTACCTGTTGGGGGTTTGTCCACAGTGTACCACCTCTTGAACTGCTGTGGATGCTTTGTAGACAACTCATCCAGCTCCTCCCTGAGGAGAATGTCCTCCTCTGTCTGATTGGCAAAGAGGAGCGACAGTTGAGTGGAGTCACTGCCAGTCCTCAGCACCTCCCTAACGACTTGCAGCATCGGGGTGATTCCCGTGCCTCCTAAAGTGCCAAAAAGTCAGTTGCTAACAAGAAACATCCAAATGATTTACAGATATCCACAATATTGTAACTATTTATTATCCTCATATTTTCTATTACATACCAGCAATCAAATTCACTTTCTTGGCAGAGAAAACGTTAGGAGGACTCTTCTTGTCTGGTTTCACAGAGAACTGTCCATTTCCCGTGTATTGCAGCAAACCTGAAAGGATACCAATGCAATTTAGTACATATCTTGAAATAGATAAAATAAAGAAGAAATCAATTTAAAATGACAGAATAAATGGAAGGATAATATAATATTTAATCAATAAATAAGTAGCAAATATGGAACCGCTAACTAGGGTAAATTACGACTTATCGGTCAGTTTCACATCTTCGGTCATATAAGAAAAATCAATATTATAATTGTTATTTCTTATATGACCGAAGATGTGAAACTGACCAATAATTCATAATTTACCCGAGTGAAAAATATTTTTCTATATTTATTTATAAAATAATATCATGAAAACCTAAATCTATCCTAACCAGATGGTCCTCTGACATCAATCGTATCACCAATCTTCATTTCTTCCAAATACTGACTCATCTTTCCACCATCTGGGAACTTAGGATGCACATTCTTGAAGTAAACCTATGGAGGGAGATTAGGTTTTAAAAATAGCTGATGAGTACTTAACTATTATGGCAATAACGATAACAAGCCTAAAAACACCAATATGTTAATTGGATGTCTTATCCTAAATTGCAGAACAATAATATACCGTATATTAATTGATTTAAGAGGTATCAACTATAGGAGGCGTTTAGTGGATAACGGACCTAAGCCACCATAGTTGAAAATTAAGTTTTCAAGAAGTTATCTTTGTGACTAAATTAAAATTCTGAAAATTTTCATTGTTTCATCAGTAGCTATTTTATGGAAAGATAGATTAAAAGTACCTTAATCATCAGTTATATTTCACTAAACCTTCAAAATATATCGACAATCAAACTGGATGCTTCTGAACGATTTCAAAATGTGGCTTAGAACCTTCCTCCACCAAATTTGTCATATGGTTAACATCACGAACCTTAATGACAAGGTCCATGTACCCCTTAGTGTGGTCAGATGACACAGGAGTGTAAGGCCTCACAATTAACTGTCCATCAATGCGTGCAGAGAGGTAAATGTGCTGACCAACTGGCAAACCTAGAAATAAAAAACCTTTAGTGGCTTCTTGAATGAAAGTTCCTAAAATCAAATTGACAAGATATTATTTTACAGCTAATGAAGGACAATTTCATAATTCTCAAATCCTAATATTTCATCATAAAAATTATGGATTCAAACATTGCTATATGAAACTAATTAACACACCCAAGATGTGTTCCTCAGATGGTAACGCGAAGGTGAATTTTCGAGTGTCGTGTGAGACGACATGTTTGTTGACGAGACGCAGAGCGTACTTGACATTAGGGTCGGCAAGAGCCTTGAGACTCTCTTTGTTCTTGGTGTAAGAGAAGTAAATCTTAGCAGCAACAGCAGTGCCAATGACTACTGCAACACCCACTAGAGCTGGTACAACCTGAACAATTATTTACAGTTTGTAAGTTTATTCCAGTAGTCCAAATTTATTATGAGAGAAATTGATATTAGTAATGACAATGACTTGGTACAGATATTTTCACACAGCTATTTGATTTGTTTCAACAATATGATAATTGCTTACCAAGAAAGAATTGGTGTACAAATTTGTTGGATAGTTTTATGTTATTCATTTAGCTCTACTTTTCAGAAAAAAATGACAAAAGTATTTGTATTTAGGTTCTTGAAAAAGTGTACAACAGATGACAATTTAAAATCAGATTGTCAAATGATAAATTGTATAAAAACTGAGAAGAAACTAGCAACTTATGATCATTTGGAAAATGAAAATTAGCTAACCAATGAAGACCTCACAAAAGGCAAAGTGACTAGATAATGGGTAATGACTAACCACCAATGGAAGTGTATCACTAACTACAGATAGTTCCAATTGCCCTACATTTTTGATAATGTTATTATTTACCTCTAGTCCAAGTGCTTCAAATGACACCATCTTCAAAGGAGGTAGATAGCTAGCAAATTAAGTCTATAGTCAATTAGAAGTTAAAGTAGCTAGGGTAAATAGAGTTCTCTCATGAAGCCTGAAAATTATAATGGTTCTTGAGTGAAGAAACAACAAAGTTTTGTAAGTGATTTAAAATTGCAAAATATGAGATTTTTTAATTATCACAATTAAATTATTTTGAGATGTTGGCAGAAGCTTATAGAATATGACAAAAATTTTTTTTACAATTTAAGAAGAAACTACAGTTAGCTTTTGAAGAAGTCTTATATGTAGACTGTAAGGGAGATGAGCTTAGATAACTTATTAGCTTAATGGTATTATGTCACACTATTCCTATCTTATTTCTCCAGATGAAATTTGATAACACATGAACAATCCATAAATAACTTCTCCTAATTGGTACACATTATTGCATGAAATCACTAAAATAATATGTTCATTATTATTTTCTATCTATGCTGTTACTTATCAAACATTCATCAGCCTACCATTATTCATTCAATTATAAATAAATTCATAGAGGTATAAATGGTTACATTATTCATGAAAGTCTCCATTCTTCCAATAATTTCTTAATTGATATTCCTATTTGTTTTCTCATTCTGTATTATAATCATATTTGCTTTCATGGATTATTTTCCATGAAAGAACCATTTAATCTGTAGCTAGTTGTTCTTTCGATAATTTAATCTGTAGTTGTTCTCTAGTTATGTTGAGATATTCAACACATTATTAAATGAAAATAAATAACAGCCAGCACCAAATCAATTGTTAGCAGCACCTTTTGTTTATGTTAATTAGCTATGCAATCAACTCAGAGGAATTAAATAAACAATCACATAGCAACATGCAAACTTCTGGTGGTATATTCTATCTATGTCAAAAACATTCTAGTGATTCTACAGCCACTAAATTTTTATTTAGTAGCTATATATACAGAGTAAATTTGATATGTCATTAGTACAATTATCTCCACTAACCTTACTGAATATTTGAGCCATATCTGCTTAGAAGTTTCAAAGAATCTAAAAAGTGATAAGAAAGAGCCGTGCAATCTTTTATATTTACTTTATACAAAAAATAAGTTTTTAAAAGTTGTGAAATGAGTGGCTAAGGTAATATTTTTACTTTATCATCTGTTGAGAAGACTATAGGCATCATAATTTGCATACTATATAAAAAATTTCATGAAATATCACATATGTCAACAGGATACAATTTCCTGTTCAATAAATATAATGATGGCCTTTCATCTCATTACTAGAATAAAGTAAATTGGTGAAGTACTGATGAAGTTATAAGTGATATGATCCCCAAGAACAAGAATCATATCCCATGTATTGAGCTGAACTTCATCAGTCCATCTCAGTTAAAAATTACTTGATTTTCTGCTTGAAAAATGATTCACCCAGACAATAGCTAGTAATTTGATGAAAATAAAAAATTCTACAGAGATGCAAGGAAAAATTTATTCAGTAAATTCTTTGGGATTTAATGCAGGCAATATTAACAAATGCAGAAATTAGTTTCGTTCATTTTACAATATGCAATAGCTTTGAATAGCTAGGTAGGTATTAGATATCAATGCTTTATCATGTTTCAAATATATGCAGGGCAAGAGACACATCATGCAGAGTGGCCACTACTGCCACTCTGCATAATGCGTCTCTTGCTCCGCAGAGATTTTAATTTGAGAAACAGTTACTCTCTGACTCTCAGTAGCAAATTCAGAATCTACCGCAGCTAAATTAATGGTTACTAGGAATTAATTCAAGATCTCCAGCAGAGATATCCAATTTCTAAAATTGGGCTCAGATTTGTTACAGTCTTGGAAACAAGAAAAATGTTCCATATTCTGCAGTCTGGGCCACTACTACACACTACACTGTGACTACAGTACTACTTGAGGAGGCGTCTCCCTCAAATCTGAAAAAAAAAATTATTACATAAAATGATGTCTTCAATTGAAATATTAGAGCTAAAATAAGACAATATTGTAAATCATACTTTGCAGTTGGGCAGAGTTGGCTGGTCTGTCAGCACAGGTATAGAAAGTTTATTTGGGTCTCACATCAAATGATTTGTTTATTAGATGCATTAGAAATAGGACACAACACCCCGTCCCCCACAAGAGTGGAACCCGAATTATTTGAGTTGGACTATTTTTCTACAAAAAATTTCAGTAAATTTTAGACTGCAAAAGGTATCAACTCATACAGTTTTAAAGCTAGAGACATCAGACATGGGGTTTGTTTCATTTTCTTCATAAATGAATTGCTCACAAAGTTACAGGCAGGGCTTTTCAAATTTCCCAATGTGTGAGGGACTGGGAGTATAGTGAGATTGAGATATCATATATACAGAACCATGTTACATAGTATGTCAGTTAAAGTTAATTGGCTTAAATTTCAAAAGGTCTCAGATGTCTAATTGGCTGTAAATTTTGAATTAATTTCTATGTTCCCATATTAATTTTGGCTTGAAATCTTCAAAAATAGGCAAATTGGCTTGGCTCAGAATTTAAGTGAAATTTTGGCTCAAAAATTGGTTTACAATTTTCCAGCCTCTGAAACATGGATATAGAAAAATTCAATGTTTTTGAAAAAAAAATGAAAAAATACTTCTATAATTTTAAATTTTTCTAAGACAAATAGCTCTTTAAGTCATAACTTTGTAGTAAACTGGTAGTGGTAGACTGTAATGAACTATATTCTGAAGAAGATGAGACACTCAGACGATCTTCATGTTACATGTATCTACAATGCGACCAGAATTATTAGTCCTAAGTGTTTATTGACTATATCTCAAAAACGGGCAGCGGTAAATTTACGAAATTTTCACCATAAGTGTAGAAGAATATGAGACACATTCGTGTCATTATACGAAGGTTAACTCTTTTTAATTTTGAATTTATTTAATATTTCCATTTTTCAGGTGACCAGAATTATTAGTCCCGATTTTTTCGTTTCTTTATAAATTTGTTACAAGGATAAATAAACGAATTTTTTAAATAACAAAACTTTTAACATCAAATACCAAATACAAATACACTTTGTAAACACAAGAAAGTAGTCAATAGTGAATTTAATATGGCAGAAATCATGATTATTTCCCAATGTGAGATCCTTAGGATTTTATGACTTGAAACATTCGTTCAGTGACAGAATCTGTTAGTTTTTTGATAGTAGAAGGATCCACAGCCTTCGCAGCATTCTGTATGGCAGCCCAGAGATCATTTTTTGATGAATACTGCTTCCCATTGCTGTAAACACTTCTTTTGATGATGGCCCATAAATTTTCAATGGGATTTAAATCGGGTGAGCAGGCAGGCCAGTCCATCAGGGTGTTATTCTTGAAGCCCAGTGAGTGCAAGAACTCTTTGGTTTTCTTTGCTGCATGCGACGGAGCATTATCTTGCATAAATATGATTTTACGGCGTTGTTCCAAAGGCAGGTCATCTAACCAGTCTGAAAGAGCAGAATCAATGAACTCACAGTAGCGCTTAGAATCGAGTTTAACACCTTCTTGCACCTTCACAGGACCAATGAGTACATCCCCTATAATTCCCGCCCAAAACATCACCCCTCCACCACCTTGCTGACGTCGCAAAAACATTTGGGAAGGGTCATCCCCAAACACCCATCCTTTGGACCATCCATCAGGGCCATCCAAAGTTGCTCTACATTCGTCAGTGAATAATATAAGCTTTGGAGAGGTTCTCGTATATCTCTTGGCCCAATCTAGACGCCTCTCTTTGTGTTTTGGGGTGAGAGGAGGAGTTATAGTGGCTTTTTTTTGTTTAGCAAATTTTCCAAGAACTGAATTGCGGGTCGATTTAGACACATCTGCAACCCCGGAAGCGGAAAAAATGTCCTTGCTTGTTGAACCAGGGCTCTTCTTCAATGTAGCCTTCAGGCGGCGCACATCCCTTTCTGATAGTGTCCTCAATTTGCCTTTATCCTTGCGTTCTTTACGAATTTTTTGATTTTCCAAAAAACGCTTGATGGTTTTTACATGGCGTCCAATTTGTGCAGCTATTTCAGCTTGAGGCTTCTTCTTAGCTGTTAACTTGATGATAAGGTTTTTTTCTTGCTCTGAAAGGTCCTTTCCACGCCCCATTTTCAACTAATTAAATAAAAATTATGTACTGGACTAATAAATATGGTCACCTGAAAAAAGGAAATATTAAATAAATTCAAAACAAAGAAGAGTACAACTTTGAAAATTAGTTAGAACGTGTCTCATACTCTTTTACACCTATGGTTGAAATTTCGGAAATCTTCCGCAAACGGTTTTAGAGTTATGGGCAAAAAACTCTTTGGACTAATAATTCTGGTCGCAGTGTAATCCCAGTCTGCAGAAACTGGTAAAGTGTTCGTAGAGATCTCTTATTTTGTTCGTAGCAAAATTAATGTAAATATAGAGATTAATTCAATAGTGTTCGTAGCAAAATCAATGTAAATATAGGAATTAATTCAAAATTGTTCGGAGAGAATATCCCAAATATCTCACATATTCTGCAGACTGGGTGTAATCTAATTAGCTCAAAACTGTACGAGTTGATACATTTTGAAAGTATCCCCTATTTGGGAATTTGTGTTTTTATTGAGGATGGAGGGTCTCAGGGTGAACTTGTGAAGGAGCAAAGTTGAAAAAAAAATCCTAAATAAAAAATACCTACTCCATTTGAATAGATTATAGGTACCTTACCTAGTTGCATAATTCATAATTGCATTAGGTAACCCTGAAAATTTCAAATTATATAGTAAATAAATTAATAAACTTTTATATTTTTAGTGAGACTTTCCTCTTATAAGCCTTAGGTATGAGTTATCTTAAAAGTTAATTCAGAAATGGGTATATTATTTTTTGTCTTTTAAAATAGTCATGCCAAATTAAATATGGATTCCCCATTCAGACCATCATCGTACTCAAAAACTGACCCAGTCATATCGAGTCATCGGACATTGACACTGCCCTTCCTCAGGCCCCTGACAGGCTGACCAGGTCAGCCTGTCAGGGGCCTGACCATAGGCGATAATGTCTTAAAAAATATATATTTCAATGATATTTACTGCAGTGGACCCCTGCCCACTCAGTAGACCTAGCCCTTACCCAGATTCTGCACAATGTTATAGTATCTGGCAAATTTTGAAAGAATTTATAGGCAATATACTTAGTCTTCTCAGTGACTCTCACCACTTCGTCCGTCAAGTGGGCATAATAGAATGTGATGATAACATTCCATATTTAGCGGAAAATCTGTAAAAATCCCTCTGTGTTCAACTATTTGAGCCCAGAATCTAATCAATGATAGATAACTTATCTAATTTTTTATATAACTCAAAACTACGTATAGAAGATTTTAATCAGTTTTTTATTAATATGAGTAGTATATTGGAATACAGTGTTTGTAGTACGATAATACCTTCGTACTGGTCCTACTGGAAAGAGGGTGTTTTCAACACTGAACGTTGAAGGACTGCTCAAGGCATAAAATAAAAATTCCTCGTTGTTCAATTATATCTTTCTAGTTTCTATCATCTTGTTAATAGTATATTTTAATTCAATAAAATATTTAGGTCTCACTAGGGATGCTGGATAACAAATTTTACAACTCTATTAGTAGATAATAGCACACTTTATTATAGATGATAAAAATCAATTCATGCATATAGGTTATAGCTAGCCTATATTCTCGGAGAAAATGTGAATAATTTCTAAATATCATCTAGTTTTTTTATTAATTAGAGAATAAATAAAAATTCGATCACAGTAATTGTATACACCGTTAATTAACCTTAAACCTGACATATGTTACTCATTGAAATTGTTCGAAAGCATATTAATTTGTAGTTACAGTCTCGCCTTTTGATAATAAAATAGTTGGGATTTTAGTTTAAATAATATTTGAAATAAATAGTTACGTATTAATGTAAGGTTGCATATCAAATCTCACTAAGCATTATAGCTAGAACCCATTCCAAGTGTACGATACAGTTGCTATGACAACGAAAGTGAAACACTCTTTCTTTATCGATGAGGGCCATTTCTTAATATTAAGAGCAAACCGAAACTAAGGAGCTTTTACCAATGGCAAAGATTGTCAACTCCTACTAGTTGTTCCTAGGATGGTTGATACCACCTTAGGAGGTTCTATGGTTGTACTTCTACCAGAGAGGTTGGATCCCAACGTTCAGGTCAGAGTTGCTATGGTTGCTTGTGATAAACACCTCGGTAAGCACTTTAGAAGTTACTAGGTACCCAATGGAACAAACTAAAGCAAATAGTCCAGGTCTGCTTACATATAAATTTAATTCAATACTTATTAAATTTTAAATTACGTGTCTATATCAATTATAAAATAATATTAGCAATCTGTTCTCTCAGAATTCTGAAGGATTGTCAGCGGACATGAGTCACACAGACCAATCTGGGGCAGACTCGGCCCCCACAAACGGGTCATTGCCCTCCAGCAGTGCAATGTCGGGACAGAGCAACTCTAGGGCCAAGGGAAGACCCAAAAAAGGTAAGATCAATGTAATGGTACGAGATATAATTCATAGCTACTTTCACATTAAAAAAGATAGGTAGGTAGCTGTAACTCTTCTTTCAACCAAATTAAAGGTTAATCAATCTTATCAATTCCCTTTCAAAAGTCAATTGACAGTAATTGCATCCATCTTCTCATAACTTTTGGAAAAAATTGTGAAATAGGATAAATACCCAACTATGAAAAGATGTTCAATTAGCGATAGGAATTTTCTATGAAAGATCTTTTAAGTGTCATTTAAACGGAAGGACACGATACACAGAAAAGATACATTTCCTACCGAAAATTTAACATCTTTTGGTAACTTGCAATTTACTACTGTATATTTAGATTAAGTTTTTCAATAAGTTGGCTAATAAATAACCAAGACCTGCTATTGTTCCAAAAGCACCAGAATTGAGTAGTGTGGAGCGGAGGAACTGGTTGGTTCATCTTCACTATGTCAGAGGAGAGTTTGACGAGTGCCTCAAACTAACCAAGGAGCTGCTAGCGGAAACAAGAGGAATGTGTGAATACGCAAACTATGTGCAAGTACGTACATTATTCAGTACTAGTGGACTAATTGTAAATGTGGTCAATTATATTATCCGTTCTACAGGCTTTGATATTGAGACACCAAGGCAAAATACAAGAGTCCCTAGAGTTGTTCCAGCTGTGCAATGTCTTGAATCCAAATAGCTGTCAGAACTTGAAACAAATGGCGAGATCACTGTGAGAATTTGGAAATACTCTGTATTAATTTACTTATTGATTGCATATGCAATATAACCAACCATTCATAATGAATTATAAAAGGTAGTTTCAGAGAATTATATTAATAGCTTTTCCCCATAAGATTTTTATTAGGTCGTCACAAGAGAGCAGTGGAAGCTTACAAACAAGCAGAGAGTAAATCATCTAAACCAGACTGGGAGATTTATTACAATCTAGGTAACTATTATTAAAGTAAACCCTATTGATTATATTGATCCAGTCAGTACTGAGCCCAAATCACTGCACTTTTCTTCATAAAATTAATTTGTACTCAGGGGTTTGCCTGCAGAGACTAGGCAAGTTGGAGCAAGCCAAAGAGCAACTGCAGAATGCACTGCAGCTCCACAGACACCACGCCACCTTCAGGGCATTGGCGGGTGTGTATCTGGAGCAGGGGGAACTCACTGCTGCAGTGTCCACTTACAGAGCTGCTATAGAGTGAGAATTATAAAGTGAATACTAATTTGATATATCAGATAATTGTAAAAACTTATGAATTAAGTCAGTACAGTAATAAAAACCCTGAGTTATGAATCACTCTAGTAATGGGGACATAAATTATGAAGTGCACTTGAGTTATGAGGTAGTTTTCAATGTTTAATTCATAGAACATATGTCAAAAATTGCATCCATAGTTTTCTATGATTCTAATAATAGAAAACTATCTAGTGCACTCGAGATATGAAGTGGCTCTGAGTTATGAAGTAATAAATACCTCCTAACTGAGGAGTTTCACTGCAATGCCTAATAACTTGAGGTTAATTCATTTAACTAGACATATGCTGAAAAAAGGACTACGACTGATATATTTCACCAAAAGCATATTGCAACTATAGCTATCTATTCTGATGACAGGCAGTTCCCAGAGAACAGTGACCTGCACGCTAGTCTGGGCAAGCTGCTGCTGCAGACAGGCAGAACTCAGCAGGCTTTTGAGCAACTGGCGGCAGCTTTGACCTTCCAACCCAAACACAGTGCGGCCTTGCTAGCAGTCGGGGCAATGATGCAGGTTACTATAGACCAAATATGCACCTTTCTGGTAGTTACTATATACTAATATCATATCTAGCAAACCAAGTAGTTAAATAAAATATTTCAGCAAATTAAAGAAATTGAGTCTAGGTAGTGTCCTGAGGAACAGTTCGAATATCATAAAAAATACAAGATTTGTACTATCTTACATCTATACTGTGAATAGAATATTTGAATCGCAATGCCTTTTAACATCTTTCTCTTCAGGGACATCAAGATTTTGACGTGGCGCTGTCCAAGTACAGAGTAGCAGCTCAAGCTATACCAGAGTCTGCAGCACTTTGGAACAACATAGCCATGTGCTTCTTTGGAAAGAAAAAATATGTGGCGGTTAGTACTTGGTTGATGATGAATTACTTGTAGCTTAATTGTCTACAATTATTAATTAAATACTATTTTCTCTATGATTTGACAGGCAATTAGCTGTTTGAAAAGGGCAAATTATTTGGCCCCATTCGAGTGGAGAGTTCTCTACAATTTGGGCCTAGTGCATCTGACGATGCAGCAAACCACCTCAGCCTTCCACTTCCTATCTGCTGCAGTTAACTTAAAACCAACAAAAGGACAGATATTCATGTTGCTTGCAGGTGCTGAACTTTAATATATTCCCTGACATTAATGAATACATTGGGTTTAAATTTTAAGAGTTGAATAGCTACCCAGATGGTTAAAAAATAAAATAAATTATTTAGTTTCCGAATTCTACTACAAAAGAGCTCATAATAATGTTCCTAAAACAGCTCAAATAGAGTAAACATATTTAGTAGATAAGTAATCAAAATAGTAAATGAAGAAGTTTCCTACCTATTTCCTCATAGTAACACTGAGTCAACTGGAAGACGAGTCTAACGCTAGGTTGGCATACAAGCAAGCGGTTTCTTTGGAGACCAAAGACCCGAGTGTGTGTCTTAACTACGCCATCTTCCTCCTCAAACAAGGGGACAAGCAAGAGGCACAGAAGATGTATGATCTCTTCGAGGGGAGAGTCGTTAAACTGAGACAGACAGCTGATCTAGACACACAGGTGGGTAGCTAAACATAAACATGGTTAACAAATCATTGAATTTGCTTATAAGAATTACCTGTAGCTACTAAGAAAGACTGAACTTAATTTTTTGAATTTTTGTATGCTTCACTCTTATTTATAAATTAGGAAAAATTATTCTATAAAATTGTAATCAAGAAATCTTGTTAGGTACAAATTACAATTTAAATTGCACAGTTAAAATATTTTTTTTAAAACTAGTTGAAGAAAAGCAACAACAATCAGACAAAGTCCCACTTCACCTTTTCTGATATGAAGGAATATAAAATAGAATGATGTTACGGTTCAAAATTACACTCACACCATAAAGATTTAGAAGTTTATGATGGTTTTCATTTTCTTTACCAGGTTATAGATGCTGGCAAGAAACTGGCCAATGAACTAGGAGTGGACCCTCAGGCTTTGAACCAAAAGCAGAGTGGCAGAATGAGACTAGTACCAAAGAATGAAGAAAAGGTATGCCAATATTATTAATAGTCTAAGTAGCAAATATTAAAAAAAAGGATTTCATTACAAAATTATTATAAAGATAAATCGTATATCAATTAATATAATAATAAATTAAGCGATCAAACTTCTATGGTTGGAATTTACAAAAGGGCTTGTTTGGAACTGTATAGTTCTTTTCAATAAAATTATATCCTTCATTAACCATTTTTCAGTATATAAAATGTTAAAAATAAGTAATGCTAGACATGGTAAAGCAAATTTCTAATCACCTGCTAAATAAGACAATATTGTCACTAATTGTCTACTTCTCTCATCTCATCTAAAGGATGACTCAGTAAAGGAGGTGTCTGATCGCTCTAAGGACTCAGTGGGAGGAATGGAGGCGACTGCTGATACACCTGCAGTAGTGACTCCACCTCCTGCCTCCTTGGAGGGGGAGGAGCTTAATGAGGAGGTGAGTACAGTGGTAACTTTTCCAAAATAAATTCCTATTTTCAAAATATATTTCTATTTTCAAAATATAGCTACTTCTATTTTTGATTGTTTAATGATTGGAAAATATTCAGTAACTAATGCAGTAATATATTAGCTACAAGCATACAACAGACTGATTTGGACTGCGGTGATAGTATAGTTATGTCAGTTTCAATTGGTGATTCAAAGTGAATAACTACTTCGACCCTATTTCTATTCCTCTAGGGAGGGGAAGAGGAGGCTGAAGAAGAATTAGAGGAGGCTGTAGAAGAAGGAGAGGAGGCAATAGAAGGAGGAGAGGAAGAAGACGAAATAGAAGACAATGATGGAGGCTCATCAATGGGAGATGATGAAGCTTGAGACTTTTTTCACCCTAACGCTATATCACTAGAACATTGTTACACTAAATATTATTTATTGCAGTTCAAAATGTTTCATTAATAAACAATGACTTAAGGTTGAAAACATTTATTAATAAAAACATATCATCGGATTATACAGCGAAAGAAGCGATTAAAAATTTGAACAGTTTTGACACTATGCTACTAGCTGTACAACAAAGAATAAAGTGAAGTTAACTATTACTCTGTATTTCATCTTTGTACTGGCAGATTTTCTCCTTTATAACTGTGGACATAATGTCTATCACACGAGGATCAGTGAGAGATTGGGCTAATATTTTACGTAATACTTGATCCTGTATTTTTTTCTTTTGGTTTGCATCGCTAGGTCTTGGAAGAGCGACAGTCTCAAAGTTAGAAGCAGTGAAATGTTGGTCATAAGGTTTAGAAGGCACCTCTGTAGCACCCAGGGACTCTAAATCAGGAAGAATTGATTTCATTTTCTTAGTTTGGTTTTCCCCACTAGAAGATGGATCACTTTTATCTGAATTAGGATTCACCACATCAGGAGAACTCTCTTTTTTTAAGTACTTAATAAGACGACTAATCATAATTTGATTGACTTCAGTAGAGTCCATGGCAGCGATGTCTATCATGTTTGGATTTAACAAATTAGTAATTTCTTCAGGAAACTCAGTTCCCTGAGATACATTGCTAATCTGATATTCCACTACAGATTCTTTCAGCCTGTCATCCACATCTGAAGATAGTTCTATCCAAGTATTTATACTGATGGCGAAACTGATATTCTCAACAAAATGCCACCAATGTTTGGGTACAAAAAGAGCATCTCCTGCTTCTAAAGTCACAACATATGGTGTTGTCTTTTTAACCATTGGATATTTATCAGTGTTAATATTAGTAAAATCGATTTGACTGTAAACACTGGACTCTTCATAAGGTACTCTGGTTGGGTAAAGATATTCTGTTTGACTAGGAGGAAAAAGAACCCATCTCTTCTTGCCATACACCTGCGCAATCAAGTTGCAGCCGTAAGAGTCACTGTGACACGGAGTGTAAGCACCACTGGTTCCTATCCACAGGGTACTCTTATCTGAATCCCTACCAACAAAACCAAAGGAATCCCAAGAGACCTGCTGCTTTAAAAAATCAACATTATTTAAACTGGACATGTATATGTAATCATAATAAGCCCAGTGAGTTTTAGACGATATCTCTTCATTCTCCGTCGATGTGCACGTCTGATCACCATAAGACCAGTTAACCAAGTCGTCAAATTTTAGAAAAGAGCTTGAACAGGAGCTTTCCCACTGGGGCTCACCTGTGTTTGACTCACGTTTACCTAATCTTATCTTCATTGGGTCAGTCTTGAGAGCCTTAGACCAGTTCTCCAGCTTCCAGTCCACACATTCCCATTTCTTAGAGGTGCTGCCTTGATTCTTTCTGAGGAAATCCTTGAAGAGGAGTGGCTTTTGATGCGAGTCATCGATGAGAAGTTTGTAAATTGCTTTCGAATCTGAATTGCTACTTTCAGGATTCATTTCTGAAAGAAACAAGACAGAGTTAGCAAGAATTAGAGAAAAGTCAGACCATTAAAACTATCCCATGAATGCTTTACATTTGTCATGCATGTATTTTGAAGAATGTCACTTTATTAAATAACTAGCTACTTAATATTAATGTTTTCTTATTTTGTTAATTCAATTAAAAAAATTATAAAACTTAATTATCCTAAAAAATTAATTTTTCTACATTTGAATTGAATAAAATGTATTCCAAATTGAATAAAATGTATTCCAAATTGAATAAAATGTATTCCAAATTGAATAAAATGTATTCTAAATAGAATGATTAAAAAAATGGAATTGATAAAGAAACAACTTTAAATTGATAAAGAAACAACTTTAAATTGATAAAGAAACAACTTTAAATTGATAAAGAAACAACTTTAAATTGATAAAGAAACAACTTTAAATTGATAAAGAAACAACTTTAAATTGATAAAGAAACAACTTTAAATTGATAAAGAAACAACTTTAAATTGATAAAGAAACAGCTTTAAATTGATAAAGAAACAACTTTAAATTGATAAAGAAACGACTTTAAATTGATAAAGAAACAACTTTAAATTGATAAAGAAACAACTTTAAATTGATAAAGAAACAACTTTAAATTGATAAAGAAACAACTATAAATTGATAAAGAAACAACTATAAATTGATAAAGAAACAACTTTAAATTGATAAAGAAACAACTTTAAATTGATAAAGAAACAACTTTAAATTGATAAAGAAACAACTTTAAATTGATAAAGAAACAACTTTAAATTGATAAAGAAACAACTTTAAATTAATAAAGAAACAACTTTAAATTAATAAAGAAACAACTTTAAATTAATAAAGAAACAACTTTAAATTAATAAAGAAACAACTTTAAATTAATAAAGAAACAACTTTAAATTAAATTATTTTATACTCGATTTATTAGAGATAAATATCCTGCAATGCAAAAAATCAAAGCTCCAAATCTAACTCTGCTTCAAACAGACAAGATAAGTAGCCTATAAGGTTCTATCAGATTGCTGAACATATCTAAAATAATTTCAAAAATTTAGGGAGTTAATTTTCTCAATTTCCAAAGTAAATTTAATATTAGCTGGAATGTTTAGAGTTTAAATAATTTTGAAAAAGATTAATATGGGATTGGTCAGAAAACAGTAGGAAAATATCATCTACATATCCACAATAAAATATAGGTTTAAATTCAATTGGACAATCATATAACCATCATTGTTCATGAAAACATAGAAAGACATTCGCTAGAGTGGGACCAAGAGGATTTCTCATACCTGCACCATCAAATTTGAAAAATAACTTACTATTTAATCTTTTTCATAATTTTCAAACTCTAAACATTCTAATATTAAATTCACTTTAAAATAATTTAAAAACATTACGAATGTACTGGATGGTTAGCTTTGTAGAGAGTATCAACTGACAGTAAACTTGAACTGGGCTTGTAAGCTAAGGATAGTAACTACAGCTGCTACAATATTAAGCATCTAAAATCAAACTCTTGTGTTTAAATGGTATTACTCACTTTCAAACTAATTCTCTTCCACTGCAAATTCCATGCACACAGATTTGGAACAATCTGAGAACCTACAAAATGACTGATAATTGAAATGTATAGTAGATAGTTACTGAAAAGGCAAATCATAGCATAAATGTAAATTTTGAATGAAAATATTATTGTATGATGTATATACTTAAGTTCTATATAATGTTATCTATCATATATGGCTATCATATAACATGGTAACAGGAATTTTGAAGCCAATTTATATACAGGGTGTCCCAGAAAAAAGTGTATCCAACTTTAAATTATCATATTTCAAAAAATTTTGAGGACAGTTTTCTTCTAAGTATCATTTTGTTTGTTGAACTCTTTTCCATCTTTATTTAAATTTTCATTAAATTTTATTCATTTTTGTAAATATTATAAAGATTTTATTAATTGGTGATGAAAATGGCTTTGCGCGAAATGTTAGCAAACGGACAATGAGGTAAGTTCAAGCATAAAAATATCTATCACACAACAACCGCATAATAAAACTGATTCATTTCCATGTTCTAACAGCATTTGAAAACTATTCCTTTCATAAAATATTGCCGATCCGGAGAAATATATTCACTTAGAAAAATGAAGGCACAAAATTTAATTTTAACAAGGGTCTATTAGGTCACAATATATGAAAATAAAATCAATTTTATTCAGCAACTCCATTATGGAAAATAGAAATAATTTTGTTCGGAGACATGGATTAAATACCTCAAAATCTTCAATCAATAGAATTATTAAACATGACCTACTATGCCACCCATGAAAATGAAAGTCAGACATTAACTTCTTGAAACAGATTTTTGATGCCATAGAAACTTTGTCAACTGGTTCTTGCAAAGACATGTTTGTTATGAGTAAGATATTATCATGAGGGACGAAATATTATTTTATATGAATGAATAAGTAATTAATCAGAGCATTCAGCAATTTGGTCATCAAAATATCCATCCTAATTTTAACTTTGACAACTTTATCACTGTGAAAATTATTAATGGGGTGGTTGTCTAATAAATATTTTAGTCATGTTTGAAATTATTTCACTTTTTTCTTGCTGACTGTTCGAGCAAGGCCATTTTCTTCACCCATCAATAAAATCGTTATAACATTCACAACAATGAATTAAACTCTATGAAAATTAAACTGTGGATGGAGAAGGGTTAAAAAACAAAATTATTCTTGAAAGAAAACTGTATCTTAATGCTTCAATAATTGTTGATTTATACTAATTTAAAGTTGGGTACACTTTTTTGGGGGGGACGGACCGTATATTGGGAGAAATAACCCAAATATCCTCCATATTTTGCAGAGTGGAATATGAGTTGGATTCTTAGAGAATTTAGTGTCAAGGAGAGCATCTTTACACATTTGCAGGAGAAAAGGCAAAGGTGTAGATACTGTAAGACAATAATGTCAGTTCAAATGGTGAAGAATTAATTACTTGAAATTTTTGTGAATAGATGAAGTAGCATCTTTGGTATGGACATGATAAATCGGATGTCTTTAAGCACCACATACAATATCTAATGATCTACCGATGTTATGAATATGCAGTTACATAAAGATGGTTATTGAGGGATAAACTCTTTACATTGATATAATCTGAATTTGTACTAATCCTTATTCTTGACAACAAATTTGAAATTTCCACGGTGTAAGAAAACCCGCTCGAAGCTACGGATAAATCTTTAGCACAACCATTGATATCAAAATTTGAAGGCAGTCTTTAAAGTAATTATATACCTACAGACAATACAGTTAGGACCCTGGAACACAGACCTCCATGTCACACTGCTAAGCTAGCAATATATAGACAGCTAAATTAAGCTAATAATTTCAAGGATGCATTCAAATTTTCATTATTCCTCAAGTGCGCATTTCGGCATTTTAAAGATGGATCAATAGATGCCAGATGACGCAGCACAAGCGATCGATATTCCAACTAGATAACTTATATATTTAAATATAGCTAGTACTAATAACCAGAGTCTAGTCTGCAAAGTTTGTCAGAAGACCCAAATCAGTCACCAATATTATATCTTGAGGTTAATTTGTCTCTGAAGATTTTCAATCTGTTTCTAAAATGACCAGAATCACCAAAAATGTCTCTCAATAATTAGGCTAGAGCCTAGGTACATGAAAAACACAGGAATTAATTATAAAATAGTCTTCAAGATCTTGCAAGTTTGCAACTACTATTATCATAATATTATGCAGATTTGAGTTTTGACCCCAGAAAAGTGGAAAAATAAAATTGCTGATTAACTAATTTCCCTATAAGCAGCCAAACAGTATCTAAAAGCTGAGCGGCCCACCACACTCCACAGTAGGGAGCAACAAAGTGCGGCCCATAATAGTACGTTCTATCAAATGGTCTCAACATAAATGGCTCACTAGCTTGTACTGCACACTTCATGATTGTTTAATGACCTGGCAGTGGGATTATAAGCTTTTGGTCTGAGATGTTATTAGTTAGGTAGATGTATCAGTATCGGGGAGCATGCCAACCACCGATACATCTACCTAACTGTTAATTTTTTACTTGCATCTCAGACCAAAAGTTTATAATTGTAACCCCATAAAATTATTACAGTTTTCTATGATAAATTATATTTTCTATTTATAATTAAGCATCTCAATCAAAGAATTTAACTGGATTGAATAAACATTGGATTCAGGTACTGTCAATGATACATTACATTTGATATACAACATTTATCAAATTGACAAATTCACTTTATATAGTAGGTATCATAAGACATAAATCTTCATTCAAATTATCCATTTGATAGAACGTACAGTTGAGCGCCGCTCAGCTTTTAGATGCATTACATACATATCTAAGCTGCTGGCACACACCCAGTCTTCAAAATATGGGAGATATTTGGGATATTCTCTCTGAACAATTTTGAATTAATTCCTAAATTTACATTAATTTTGCTACAAACACTTCTGAATTTATCCATATATTTAGTGATTTTTTAGGAATCGGCATTGTAACCGTACAAACAGAAATATCTACGATTTCTGATTCTTTAGCATCAAGGCGAGCGTCTTTACTCATTTTACCCTAAATCGAGGTAGCATAGATATGATAGTTAGCCATTCAAACCAAACTGCCTGTGTAGGGATAGTCCGGATAGATACTGTATGATAATGACAGTTCAACTGGTAGAAAAATAATTTAGAATTTCTAATGAGTAGATTAATGCTCTAGAAGTTGGGCGTATTTGCCCATTAAATCATGCATAACCTAAAGTATCTGATTATCAACTAATGTTATCCATATGCACCTACATTAACATTGTTTCTAAGGTTTCAGAAGCTACTATTTATGTTAGAGTAATCTGAATTTGGATTAGTTAAAAACATCAGTTTATGAGTTAATAGCAATGCGAAAAGACACAGAAAAATTGATGAGTAAGGACGCGCTAAATCAGACGTCTTTTCACACCGAGTATAATATGATTATATAATTAATAATTTAATATATTGCAATGATATCAATATACTAAAGATGCAACATTCTTTCTAAGGGTTGAGAAGCTGTTCTTTATGATGGCATAATCCAAAATCATATCAATCCAATAGTTTCACACTAACATATTTACAGACATATTCTCACACTGACAACTCAGGCCAGTCTATATTTTGTGGTAAATTCCACCGACATGTCGGTGGAATTTTTTTCTATAGATAATAATATTCTGGCATAGTCGGTGGATTTTTAGCTATTTATTCCTATGTTACCATTAATTTTCAGTGGAAAAATGGGTAAAATGTTGGTGGATCAGCGAAATTACTGGAAATTTATGGTGGATTTTTTTTAGCTTTTTCAAAAAGTCAGTGGAATTTTGTGCACCAAATACAGACAAGAAAGTTGATATTTTTTTTTGTTAATAATGTGAATCATACTTAATAGAAATGAACTATATATAATAATGTTCATCCAAAATTTACAGTAAACAACAGACCTATAACTTTTTCCGTAATAGGATAATTGCAAGCTATGCCATCTATGTGCGATTAACTTCATTAGGCTCATTGCATGCCGCAATATTGAAGCTATGCATGCTTTCATAGATGTTACTTGTTGAAACATATGAGGCTCTTAGCTCTATCCAAGTGTTGTACAAGCGAATTTTTAACATCGTATTCAAGGGTGTAGCTCGTGCAGAAGCTGCTCTTTACGATGGCAGAATTAGTTTCCAAGTTAACTGTTAATAGAGGTGCGTAAAGTCGTAAAGATGCCAACAAATTTGAAATTTCCGATGCGTAAGGACGTATGCCTCGACACTCACAAATAATTTATTCTGTAATACATTTAATAACTAGGCCTATATGAAGAATCGGCCTTTTTCACTTTATAGTGTTAGATTTTTAAGGGAAAAAATAAGGTTATGTATCTATCCACTCCGCATAATGTGTCTTGTCCAGCAGAGATTTTAATTTGAGAGACACTTTGACAGTAACTCTCTGACTGACTGACTCTCAGTAGCAGATTCAGAATCTCCTGCAAACTTGCAAAGTGCAAGGCTGCAGCTAAATTAATGGTTACATAGGAATTAATTCCTTAAGAGAGAGATTTCCACAGAGATATAAAATTTCTAAAATTGAGTTCTCTAGATTCCAGTCTGCAGAATATGGGACATTTTAAACATTTTCTGTGCGAACAATCCTTAATTTCCTCCTATGCTTACATGTATTTTACTGAGAACAGAAGCCAAAATTAAAAATAGAGGATTTCTTGGAGAACACTTTACCAGTTCCTGCAGTCTGGTCTAGATTTGTCTCAGAGAGTCTTGGAAAAATGTTCCATATTCTGTAGTCTGGGTAACTAACTATTGCTATTGCCTTATTGCAGAATACGCCTAGTCCACTCCATAGATGATAGATAAGCAACTTACTGTATCAAACAGGTAACTTAACAATTTTCACATTAGGTAAATTTCCATACCTAGGTACTAACTAGGAGCCTGCGAACCAAATTGATTTCAAACGCTGAGTGGAGTGCCAGATAGATGTCTAGACTTCAGTGCTTTTTCTCACCAACTGTCATTTCAATAAAGAACAACATGTAGTAATTGTGGTAGATTCACTGGATGCATTGTAGTAAACAGTGATTTGATGACGTTACACTCTCAACCCTCCCTCCCCACCACAAAAACGTAAACAAACTTACTAGGGTAAGTTACGAGTTATCGGACATTACCTACTGCATTTTTGATCATAGAAAAAACTAGGGACCAAAAACTCTTTAGTCATACATATAAGAAAAATGATATAATAATAATTAAAATATAGATAAAAGATGTGAAACTGACCGATAATTCGTAACTCTCACCCTTGTTTGTTTATGTTTTGTGGTGAGGAGGGAGGGTTGAGACTGAAACGTCATCAAATCGCCTGCTGTGCCTTTCTTTAATAACTTACCTATTCATTGTAGTAGTCAAATTGTTCATAATTATTTTGGAAATATCTGTGCATCAAAAAAATACCTGGTTAATAGAGCCTTCTAGTAGGTACTTCCATGATAGTAGCCTTGGCCCTTGGAGTGGTATTATCCAGTTTACCAGACAGACTCCAGAGAATATTAATATTTGTTTCGCAGTGAAGAGAAGCAACACAATTTGGATTTGGTTGATTTAAATATTTTGGAGAGCTGTCTAGATTTTTTGCACACTGATTTAGTAATTTTCGGTACCAACCTACCTAGTACGGTAGGTTGGTACCTACTAACTTATTTGAAAAGTCTTGGAAAGACTCTTGGAGACTTTGGAATTTGAGTCAATAGTTTCCGAGTTTGAAGTTTGTTTGGCCACACAGCACACTTTAAAACATGGCACACTTTGAAATAGGTAGCGTATGTAGGAGAAAATTAGATATTTCTCTCCATTTTCAATTGATAGACACAAAATAGGTAGCTTTTATAAACTATGAAAAGTCAAAAGATATGCTTTATTACCTGGGATTTATAGCTACTAGCTAGGTACCTATGTGCATGTACCTACCTATAATAAATGAAAAATATAAGATATATTTTGGCCAGTCTGCAGAATATGGGAGATATTTGAGATATTCTCTGTGAACAATTTTGAATTAGAGTCAAGCAGGTAAATTGCGGCACTCTAACTAACTGCGGGCAGCAGCGGCCTCTTACAATAGAAACATCATAGCTTCAAAACACTCATTAAAAACATAAATTAATAAATTATTGCATGCATTTCGCTTCTTTTGATAGCTAGGCAACATTTTAATGTAATTTCAGTTCAGAATGTTTTAGAGACTCTCTTGTGAGGCCGCAATTGAAAATTAAAGGGCTGCAATTTACCTGCGTTACCCTAATTCTTAAATTTTCATTAATTTCATTTAAACAGAAAAACAACATGGAAATGAGATCTCTACCAGTTTATGCAGACTTGTATTTCAACCATATTTCAGATTGTGTGAGTTAAAGCCAAAAGACTATTTAATTTAACACGTTGCGTGCGGTGCGACCCACTGGTAGGTCACTGCCGCTTCTAGTACAATGCGGGTAACCTAACCTACCGGTGGGTCATTTAAAAAACTTGATCATCTTCAAATAACATTGTAGAAATGGGAAAATTTTATATAATTTTAGACTTTTATTTTTTAATATGTATTGAGTTTACAAGTGAATGAAAGTTACTTTGGCAGAGGGCATCACACACTTCTTTGAGGTGCAGGCTTGTGGAAGAACATGTTGGCATCAGTAAGTTATCATGATCATTAATCATGGAATTTGATCACTAAGTAAATATGGCACTACCTATAACAATTTGCATTGAAATTGAGAAAATTAAAATAAATTTTTCAAATGAAACTATATTTTTAATTGCTTTATTATAGGAAATCAATTTTCTATAAGCAACTGATCATAAACTGTTCATTTATATATGTAGCTACCAATTATAAATCCACTTAATTCTTTCTGTTTCTCAAATAACTTTAGTTTAATAGTTAGAATTTTGAATTAATTGATTTATATTTTATGCCGAAAATTGAAATACGGGGTGTATGTATGGATGCCCATGTCAGGCAGGACAAAATGTTTTCACTTTCTGATTAGAGTTTGTAACTTTTTGGCTAACTCATTATGTGAATTAATCTCTTAACATATTTCGAGTCATTTTTACAAATGCATTATCATCACACGGAAATGAAAATTCATTGGGATTATCAAAATTTCTTCATATACCATAAAAAAAACGAAATTGTATGTAAAACACGTAGATACGAGAAACAGATCAGAATAAAATTTAACAGCTGACTTATGATAATATTTTTATGATAGCTGACATATATTAATTTTTGTATGATTATATATATTCATTCTCACCACCGAGAAACAATAAACATTTATCTACAAACTTGAATAATTGAAAAAGAAAATGAGTTTCAGACGTGCCGTTTTTTGACATCAAGCAGTGACCACAGGTGGGCACCCCGCATTGCAGTAGAACCAGATACTTTACGTTGCGAAATGCCCACCGGTGGACATGCGATTTTATTTGTTCAATTGGTAGTACCCAGTCTGCAAAAGATGCATGAAGTTGTGAAGTTCATCTGGCGACTGTTGAGGCCTTGAAATTAGTCTCCTGAATTATCCGGCGACAATTATCTAATTAATTCCTATGTTTACATGTAATTAGTGGAGAGAATTTTGAGATTTTGGAGAGAAATTTGAAAATCTTTGGAGACAAATCTCTCCCAAAAAAAATTAAATATCTGCAGACTGATTTTGCATCTTTTGCAGACTGGGGTAGTACTAACCACGGATATGAACCACACATAATTTCAGCTCAATTGCGTTACTAGTACAGATATGGTGGAGCTTTCAATCTCCCGCAATGCAGTGGAAACCTGGTTTTTGACTCCAGCATGTAACGTGTTAATTGTAAACTGAAACATTCATTTATATTATATTGACTTTATATTTTGGATTGATTCCTATGTTGACTTGTTATGTTTGTTATAAAATCATCTGAAATGAGAAAAAAAAAACTATTAACTGGCTTAAGGCTGGCACACTATTATCACTATAAATTACGGGCTTTAGACTATGTATTGAAAACAATATTGCTTGCCAAGAATCTTACAAACTATATCATCGATTGAACAGTGGATGAATCAGGATGATCATGAATCCATGATTGGATCACTTCAGGAGTTCCTACAGACTGACTTGTCAAGTTGTCACTCACTGTCAGTAGCTAATGCTGCTATTTATTTATATTTAATTTATTTTTCAGACATTTTGCTCTTTCATTAATTCAAAATGTCAAATAATCAGGATGCATATTATTTATCTTTGTTAGGATTAGCTGAAACTTTCAGAACAGAGAATCCTCCACAAATAAGAAATGCCTTGCATTGTCTCAAAGCTATTTTGACCTGCAATCCACCACCAAAGGTAATTTATTTCTATTAGTAGCTAATGGGCATCTGTTTTTATTAGTAGTTAGGTTTATTCAGATAAATATGTAGCTAATGCCCATTAAATGAACAAGTCTGCTATTTGATTCATATCCACCACAATAACTGCTTTGAAGAATTTGCCAATAAGTAATAACCATGACTATTGTGTTCACAAGAGTACACATACTATTGTCTATGTAGACTATATAATTATTATAAGCAGCGAAATATATGATTTAATTCCCTATTAATTGTCTTTAGCTAGGTATGTTAAACTATTATAAAAATTCACTCTAGCTTTGATTATTTTTAAAAACACTTTACCAAATAGCTATCAAGATAGATAAATATAAAAGAATTTGAATGAATGGAGAATGTTTCAAGAATTTGAATGAATGGAGAATGTTTCAAGAATTCATTTTTAAATCAGTTAGTCTAATATTTATACTTATCTTTCCTTTCATGGTTACAGGTAGCAGCAAGGACCCACCTGCAAATAGCCACCCTTCTCCTCAAACATGCCAATAACAGACAGATGGCTAAGGATCATCTGCAGGAAGCAGTATGTACCTACCTCTCATTTCATAACTTATCAGTTTTATTCTTTGCTAATAAATTATAGTTGTCTTTAATCTATGATTATTTTGTTTAGGGTTTAAAATCTAGCTAGTTAGAAAGTTATATTATTAGATGTCTTATTTTTTGATTAAAAATATTCATTTTGGTATCAGAGATGATTAGAATCAAAGAACGTAAAAGGCTACTTTTTTGTAATTTTTAAAATTATTCTTTCTATTTAGCTAACTACTCAAAACTAATAAAAAATATATATTATGTAGTAAGTAAAAATTCTAGTTACAGTAGCTACATATAATTTGTTCCATGTCCTTTGGGCTTCTAAAATTATAGAGAAGTTATCCAAGTAGTAACTATCTACTATATTCATTTACAGGGTGCAAGGAAATTCTTTCCATATTTTTTCCCAAAGATGTCTCTTCGAGTCTTCATAGTAATTAGGAAATGGTTTCTATTCATTATCAGATGTGTAGCCATCTTTCCAATTTTAAAAAGTAGCTATATTATTTTAACTGCTACTGGCTCATGTTTATCATTTTTAAATTTAAATGATATAATCTGCCTAACATTTTCTATATTTTTCTTTTCAGTGGAATCTTTCTCAATCAATAGCAAACTTTGATGAAGTTCGTTTTGTCTCCGCACACAAACTTGTGACACTTTTGGTAGAAGATTCAGAAAGAACCCTGGGCAGTGGTCCTCCTGGTGTTCCTAATGATGGCTCCATTGCACACCTCAACTCTGCAAAAGCCATTCTAATGAGGGCCTTGGAATTGTCTCCCCCTAACCCTTACTGGCACACTCGACTTATGCTTCAAGATGCTAAGGTGTCTTTAAGGTCCAAAGAACACAGCTCAGCAATTGAAATTCTTCAGAATGGCTTTGATTACGCTAACATGCACAACATGGGCTACATTCGTTCGCTATTTTACTTCACTAAGGCAATGGTATGTAAATTGATTCTTTTTTTTCTTTTCGATTGTTAATAATTTTAAGTATATATAATTTAGTTAAAGTGATTAATGTATTTCCAACTCATTTCAGGTAATGATGATGGATCCAGAGAACGCAGTCCCTTTGAGTGAAGTACAACAATTACTCAATAATGGAATAGAGGCACTAGATGGTTGTAATGCCACCTCTTCACAGAAAGATCACCTTAGAGTATTTGGTCTGGTGTTAGTGGTGACTAATCAACTTAACATGGGGCAGGTGAAAAGTGCCAAGCCAGCTCTAAAGCAACTGCAGCACAGTATTCAAACAGCCTCACAATCAAACCACATTGATAATGAGAGCTTCAAAAGCAACTGCGATGAGCTCTACTGGCTCTCTCGCTCAGAACTATGCGTGTTAGTCTACTTGGTTTCAGTCAGACAATCTATTCATGCTGGGTATATGGACAAAGCTCACAAATACACAGAGAAGGCTCTTAGTCAAATTTTGAAGGTTGGAGGGATAAGTGTGGGTGATAGCGGGTGGTTGGAAGTCTTACTCATAGAGCACACTGCGTTGTGTCACTTGGTTATGGGCAACAAACTAGCAGCACTCACTGCCATTACTAAGCTCACTCAGTTGCTCAGGGAGCATCCAAATGTGGCGCACAGTCATCTTGCTCAGGTGCACACCCTACTCGCTATTTATGCCATGTCTGTGAACTGCATGGAGGCAGCTGAGCAACAGTTCAATGCAGCTCTTAGGGTGAGATAAATTTATTTTAGGGTAAATATTTTTTATACTGTTAGTAACATGCTAGCTATATCTTTCCTTTTAGCTGTTCGTATGATCATTTTTTGAGAGTGATTCGCTATATAACACTATATTCTCGCAGCTAATATAACTAACTTTATTATTATTATTTTAACACTTCTTTTCTCTTACAGACATCACAGAACAGAGAGTTGTGGACATTCGCTAATCTCAACCTGGGTTTGGTTTACCTAAAGAGTGACAGAGAGGCGGATTTCCTGGCTTTACAGGAGCGTTTGCACCCAGACTCTATTGGCACCTCCAGTTCCCACAGTCTGAGAGCTGCAGCCTACTATGTCCAGGGAATGCACTCCTTCATGGCTAGTGACCATGACGATGCTAAGTGAGTGTGACTAGTGATCATGACTATGTTAAGTGTGTGTGACTAGTGATCATGACGATGCTAAGTGAGTGTGACTAGTGACCATGGCGATGCTAAGTGAGTGTGACTAGTGACTATGACGATGCTAAGTGAGTGTGACTAGTGATCATCACGATGTTAAGTGAGTGTGACTAGTGATCATGACTATGTTAAGTGAGTGTGACTAGTGATCATGATGATGCTAAGTGAGTGTGACGATGCTGAGTGAGTGTGACTAGTGATCATGACGATGCTAAGTGAGTGTGACTAGTGATCATGACGATGCTAAGTGAGTGTGACTAGTGACCATGGCGATGCTAAGTGAGTGTGACTAGTGACCATGGCGATGCTAAGTGAGTGTGACTAGTGACCATGGCGATGCTAAGTGAGTGTGACTAGTGACTATGACGATGCTAAGTGAGTGTGACTAGTGATCATGACGATGTTAAGTGAGTGTGACTAGTGATCATGACGATGCTAAGTGAGTGTGACTAGTGATCATGATGATGCTAAGTGAGTGTGACTAGTGACTATGACGATGCTAAGTGAGTGTACCTAGCGATCATGAGGATGATAAGTGAGTGTGGCTAGTGACTATGACGATGATAAGTGAGTGTGGCTAGTGACTATGACGATGCTAAGTGAGTGTACCTAGCGATCATAACGATGATAAGTGAGTGTGGCTAGTGACTATGACGATGATAAGTGAGTGTGGCTAGTGATCATGACGATGCTAAGTGAGTGTGGCTAGTGACCATGATGATACTGAAACTAATAGTTTTTTAACCACATTAGCTGGATGTTAAATCTTCTTCATATTATAAATTTATAATAGATAAGACTAGAAATGTTAAAACCAGTCGGTTAGCTATTTGTAGTTTCATGAAACAATTGGAATAGCTAAAAAAATATATAATTTCAGTTTGCTCCTCATAAAATCTGTGATACCTTTGAAATAATATTTTGAGTTTCCCTAGGCGTCACCTGAGGGAGGCTCTGAAGATGGCGAATGCTGAGGACCTTAACAGACTCACCTCTTGCTCCCTTGTGGTACTGGGGCACGTGTTCAACTGCAGTGGTGCCCCTAAGGAGGCTGCCAACATGGCTAACCCTGCCATGCAACTCGCCTCGAAGATACCTGACCTGCACCTCCAGTTGTGGAGTGCTTCACTTCTTAAAGGTGATAAACTTTAATTGGCAGTGAATTACTTTTAAAATGATAAATAAATAGTTAAATATAAAAAACCCTGTTTTATCAGAAAGCGTTAAAATTTCAGTAAAGTTCATTAATTCACAAAGATGAATCTTCAGTTATATTTTTTTTTTTTTTTTTTTTTGTGAACTTTCAAACAAATCACATTTTACTATTTATAACTTTGGGTTAGCAATTTCACAATACGACAAAAGAAATTTTCTCCTAATAATAATTACTTTCCTATATTGTGTGACCATTTAAATAGCAGCTAGTAGCTCTTTGCATTAATCATGTTGTTCTTTCAGACATTCATACACAATTTGGAGAGGCACCGAAAGTAGAGGAGTATGAGAAAAAATACAATGACTTCACCTCCAAACTTACAACAGACCATTCCGAGGCTCTGCAGAAACCACAACACACCACTCTCATAAACTGGACCAGTGGTCCTCTCCCTGTCTGTGAACCAATTGTCTGAATCCTGTGAACCAATTATCTGAATGAACCATGTGAACCAATTGTCTGAATGAACCCTGTGAACCAATTGTCTGAATGAACCCTGTGAACCAATTGTCTGAATGAACCCTGTGAACCAATTGTCTGAATGAACCCTGTGAACCAATTGTCTGAATGAACCCTGTGAACCAATTTTCTGAATGAACCCTGTGAACCAATTGTCTGAATGAACCCTGTGAACCAATTGTCTGAATGAACCCTGTGAACCAATTGTCTGAATGAACCCTGTGAACCAATTTTCTGAACCCTGTGAACCACACATTAGGTTAACCTTAACGCTACTTTTAGGCATCATCTATGATTCTCATTTTCTGTTCATTTTTTAAATGTAAATTGACTATGAATAAGCTAATAACAAGTTGGGGTAAGATCCGAATTATCGAATGGTTCCACATTTTAGATAAAAGAAGAAAAAGTATATAGGTAGTTGTAATAGGTAATAATAAATATTTAATATCTATTATTGAATACTTTTTATGAGATCGATAATATGGAACCATTCGATAACTCTGAACCTGCCCTAAATGTTATGCATAATACAACTAAATAGGAGTGCAATAATTATTTATCTCACTTTAATATATCCATTGTTATAGTGAAATGTATATCATCAATGGGGAGAAATTGGCAATGAAATGAAATTTTATTGTAACTATTATTTGAATTATGGGTGAAGTTTCATGAGGAGAGTTTAACATGTGATCGGAATTTCATTATTTAATTTTTAGCAACTTTGTACAAAGCGATTTATCATTTTAATGATAATTATGGTAATGTTTTTATTTTACATATTCACAGCATTATTTTAGTAATACAACAATTCTGTTGAAATCTTATTTTAGTTTGAAGGAAAAATTCATTTTATCTTAAACATAATGACTCAAACTTTTGGCATAAATACTTTTTTATCAATGTACCTGATTCTCTGTTTATGTACCTTTTTGCATGTAATGTTATTGATAAAAAATACATGTACTTGAGTAATTAAAATTAATTTACCCAAATAAAATTATCTAGTCTTTTAATTAGTTATTACAGGACCAGTAAACTGATTGAAAAATTCTAAGTTTCGGCACTGAATTTAATTGAGTAGCTACCTAGTCATTAAAAAATACTGAGCGTCAAAATAAGTGAAATGATGCGTAGCAATATGGGTAGTTCTAAATATGGCCGCATCGCTTCACAAAGGATAGCGCCACATTAGTTTCAATATCATTAATTATATAGGTAGTAAGCAATTTAATCTAATAAGAAAATTTATACCTAGGTCTAGATCATCAGAATTTGTTATTCACTCTTGAGTCTTGGGTAAAATTTAGTAATGTAATCGAAGATTTATTGCGAATAATGGTTACTACTGGCTGGACCCCGTGGAAATATCACGGAATTGACAAATCAACAAATAGGTTTTGATCTGACCAACAAACTTAAGCTATGGGTGCATATACGAGAGATTTTTTGCAATGACGATATCGTCAGTGCAAGGTGGTTACACCTGTACACAGTTTCTGATTGTCAGAATGTTTCTGCCCAATTAATATTGGGGTCTAAACTCTAAACTATGTTTTTTGAGGTAATGTTCTGAAGGAATTAAACACCTACCTGTGTGCCTCTGGAATAAAAGACGCGGCGTTACTTTGGTTATCATTTTCACTGCACAAATTTTTTGAAATATCTAAATAGAAAAATAATGAGAATATTTTTTATATAACTAGGTATGTACCTATAACACTAGGTATGTACCTATTCAATTATATTGAAAAAAATTGTACCCAATAAAAAACAAATCCAAGCCTTTTATATAAACAAATATATTATATATAAATAAATAACTGTATCATTCCTGATAGTATCAAATTATAGGTATATTTCCGAAAAAATGGGTAAATAGTAATATCGATTGAAAGTGATAAAAAAAATATAATTAGGTTACGGTTACTATGGATGCGTATTCAAGCGATTTTTCGCACTGACGACTTCGGGTGAAATCAAATTCATACTTTCCAATGAGAGTGGTTACAGTAGGTACGGCAGCGATTTATTCGTCAGATTCGGTTCGAAGTCGTCAGAACAGCTTAAGCGTTCAAACAAGTTTGATTTTTTCATGCGACTTTTCCATTTTAATAAATTATTAAAATGGTTAAATGGAGAAGATAGAGTACCTATTTAGTCTTGTGCTAGAAATTAAATGGAGTCAAAGATTAAAGAAAAAATCATAATGCGGTCAAGATATAAGGATAGTACATATGTAAGGTAGGAGGAAGTCTCCATTTATCGACCACTTAAGAGGTTTCCTTTAAAAACTATTATTATTGGGTAACTCTCCTTTCTACTAATGCATATACGACAGAACCAACTAAAAGATGAAATTCAAATCTTTCAAACCATATAAAGTACTATGCAATTCGTTTAGTATAAGTTAATCTATATTGAATCAAATATTATATCTGAAAAACTCCAATTATCGACATGTTGAAACCAAATATCGTCACATGTTATTACCCCGGCATTTATCGTCATGTGTCGATACATGGGTGATATCGTCCACAGAATAAAATTTTCATTGAACAGCTGGCAGGATGGGGGAAAATCAGATAGAATGGGAGAAATCAAGTAGAATGGGGGAAAATTAGGTAGAATGGGGGAAAATCAGATAGATTGGGGAAAATCGGGTAGAATGGGGTAAAAACAGATAGAATTGGGAAAAATAGGTAGAATGGGGGAAAATTAGATAGAATGGGGGGAAATTATGTAGAATGGAGAAAATTAGGTAGAATGGGGGAAAATTAGGCAGAATGGGGGGAAATCAGGTAGAATGGGGGGAAATTAGGTAGAATGGAGAAAATTAGGAAGAATGGGGGAAATTAGGTAGAATGAGAATGGGGGAAATTAGGTAGAATGAGAATGGGGGAAATTAGGTAGAATGGGGGAAATTAGGTAGAATGGAGGAAATTAGCTAGAATGGGGGAAATTAGCTAGAATGGGGGTAAATTAGGTAGAAGGGGGGGGGGGATCAGGTAGAATGGGTAAAAATCAGGTAGAATGGGGATAATTAGGTAGAATGGGGAAATTAGGTAGAATGGAGGAAATTAGGTTGAATGGGGAAATCCGGTAGAATGGGAGAAAACAGGTATAATGGGGAAAACAGGTAGAATGGGGGTAAATTAGGTAGAATGGGGGAAAATCAGGATAGAATGGGGGAAAGCAGGTATAATGGGGGAAAATCAGGTAGAAGGGGTAAAAATCAGGTAGAGTTGGGGATAATTAGGTAGAATGGGGGAAATTAAATAGAATGGGGGAAAATCAGGTAGAATGGGGGAAATAAGGTAGAATGGGGGAAATAAGGTAGAATGGAGGAAATTAGGTAAAATGGGAAATCAGGTAGAAGGGGGAAAACAGGTAGAATGGGGGAAACAGGTAGAATGGGGGAAAATCAGGTTAGAATGGGGGGAAATCAGGTAGAAGGGGGGAAACAGGTAGAATGGGGGAAATCAGGTTAGAATGGGGGAAAATCAGGTAGAATGGGGTAAATTAGGTAGAATGGGGAAAAATCAGGTAGAATGGGGGAAAAATTGGCTGAGTAGGAAAAATGATGCTAGAATGGAGAAATTAATGATTATAGTACGGGTTTAACGTCTGCTTCGAAGCCAAAGGTCATATTATCGCTGATGTCAAAATGAAATTAAATACAAGGGACTCGAAGAAGCAGTCAGAAAGAAAAGTTGCTTCATGAACAAAGTCACCTACCATCGTCGGTGACAAGCTCATGGATGTAGAAAAGCTACTCACTGAAAGCAGTCCCTTACCAAGGAATGTAACGAAAAGGGACACAAGCACCGTTCGCTGCACTCACGGATAGAAGAAGAAAATGAAGAGTTGATAGTAAATGAAGCCTACGAGCCTACCTAACATAAAGATCTAAGTACTTCTTCTAAGTACTACATTCACGGAGTAGCTTTCCTGCATCCATGAGCTAGACACCGACAGGTGGTATTTGACTTTGTTCATGCATGAATCTCATCTTAATAAAATTACATTTTGAAGTCAGTGAATTTGCCTCCGATTCTGCAGCAGACGTAAAAACCCCTACGTAAGTAATTAATCAAAAGGACAATATTTTTAATTTCCTTCTCATTAAATTATCTTGAGTATCACAATAATGTTTCGTACTATTGAGTCACACAGAGTATTAAAAACTTTAAAAAGAATTAAAAATATATAGTAAACTCTATTTTACGCGGTTTATTTAACATATTCAAAGTTTTCCCGAACACTGGAAATGACATTTAAGATAATATGATGGATTAACAATAATTGATTTATGATATGAATAATTTCAGCTGTAATCAATTTATTTCGAGAGGAAAATGTTTTAGATAACCGAAGTCGTATCGAAATTTTGATAGATCACGTTGTTTGTTTTTCCAAATAGATGAAGTAAACAAAATATATATCATCGTAAACTGTGTAAATAATAATCAACCGAATCTCAGAGAAATGTAAACACTAATCTACCTATTAAATTATTTTAAGATGAATACCAGCTATATATTAATTATGAATATCACACGCAGATGTGCAAACATTCTATGGATAACGTGTACGGCAATACTACAACATTGTACGTCTAAAACTTATGAAAATTTTCTGCGTTTTATCAAATTAGGTGACACTTTTTCTATTTAAATCAAATTTTATATTTTTACTAATCATTATTCAGATGAACAAGGTATATTGAATAGTATAATCAACTATTCTGATTCTATTATATATGTATAACAAATTCTCTATACCTAATCAATTTCGGTAGGTTTATCCTGAATGTACCGTATCGTCATACATCTCATCAGTTAAACTGACACTCTGATTGTAATTTTAGATGAAATTACTTACATTTTGTAACAATATTAAAAATATATGGAGACATCGAATAGTGAAAACTTATACCATGAAAATGTTTCTAGGTCTTGTTATAGACGAAAATAACTGAAACGTGACGATAAATGGAGAGGGACGATACAAGCTGCCGTTACCCTAAATTGTGAAAAATGAATTTTTTTACTATAAGCTAATAAAATCCAAGAAATATATTTTCTACTCAATGACTGGTAGGAGAAGGAAGAAGAAATTTCAATAAAATAACTCCATTACTTATTTGAATTGAAAGTTTTCATTTAATACTGATTCAATTGATGGAGATAGAATATATAGTTCTCAATTCTCATAGGTTTTCTAGGTTTGTGTCAAAGATTTGGTTATTTCATATTGCATTTCATGGTAGATTTCTTTAACTGCAATCTAAATATTCTTTTTAATTTAAATGGATCATTACACCAACATTATAAATACCAGGATTGACTGATACTTCTATGGAGAAAGAATAGAAAACACATGATTTTAAGATTTAAATTGAACGTACAGTGGGTATTCATACAGGGGAATCTTTTACCTAAGGAATACATTGCACGCGACAAAATATACTTACCTATATATAGGCATATCCGGTAGGTACAAAAAATGTTAAAAACAATAATGTTGACTTTTGCAGCTACTTAGTATTGAATGAAAGAGTTAGTGAGTAGGATGTGAACAGAAATGAAAATAATGGTGAACATAGAGTTAGTGGTGATAGCTACCCTACTATTGTGCTGCATGGAAACAAATTCACTGTCTGGTAAAGGTGAGAAAGATGTTGTTGATAACTTTATAATAATATAGAATAGTTAAATTTGTAACTTGTGAATTGACTCTTAAGTATTTATATTAAATACCAATGGACTACCAGAAAGACGAGGCCTTAAATTTATAATACTGTCCAGTACGTTAGTAAGGCAAAAAAAATGTGGACATATCTAAAATACTTCAATCGTTATATATATTATGATAATAATAGAGAAGCAGATGTAATACCTAATTTAGTTCGTATTTACTTCTGTATTATCATTAATTAAAGAAACATAAAGAAGGAAGACCTAAATTAATAAATAATAGGTTTTCTTTTCGGTACATCAAAGCAAGACTTGCAAATCAGTTATTCTTTTTTCTAAGGTAGAATGACTGCAATTTTTGCAACTTTCTTCTCACAGAAAATGTCATTTCCTCTACAGAGAAAATGTATAGCTCCAAGTATAATATATATAAATAGAAAGTGCAAAGCCTTGGTTTAACACTAGTTAAACCACTAGTTAACACTAGTTAAACCACTAGTTATACCACTAGTTAACACTAGTTAAACCACTAGTTAACACTAGTTAAACCACTAGTTAACACTAGTTAAACCAATCAGTAAATTTAACTGCTTATATTTTTGGTAGATACTTGATATTTTTTTAATATAAGATGACAGTGTCTCTTTATAGCAAAAATTAAAAGAAAAACATGTCTCTACTAGTAAAAATTTATGAGATACAAATTTTTGAAAAGTAGAAAGTAGTCAAATTAACTGCTTGGTAGCTGATCTTAAGACTTTGGAGTGAAATAATAATTGAAGTATGAAAATTAGAAAATATGATACTTTCGAATCAAATCACCTAAAGGGTGCATATTTTGATTTGAAGCTATTTTCCTTTGGACTGCTTTTCTTCGAGTCCCTTGTATTTAATTTCCTTTTAACATCAGTGATACTGATACAGTCTGTGGTGCCGAAGAAGAAGAAGTTGAACCTCATCATAAACCAATAAATTAATAATCTATTGAAGCCTGTTCAATGAACAGTTAAAATCGTAACGATATAGGCAGTTCGTGTCATTAAATAATTCGTGAAAGGGCAAGCAGTCATGCATTAACAATCATGCATGCAGAAAAGCAAATGGCATTTATAATGCGGGAAGGATAAATAGTATTAGTGCTTTAAGTACAATGATAAAAGACATTCCTATGCATTAAGTATGAAGAAAGTGCTACAGAAAAATACATATTATATGTTAACATTCTCGAACTTTGCGATGAAAAGGATGATTTTATTGATCAAAAGCACAAGAGTCATTCATAAACCAGTTAAATTGATCCAGATTAAAGTACTACTAATAATATAATTACTTAGCATGGCTAGATAAAGATCAAATAAAAGATCCAGAAAAGTATCAACTTTTACCAATAACTAAATCTAGGCAAACATATTTATAATTCTTGCGCAGGTGTTTTAATATTTAAATCTCAATAAGGTTGAATTTATCTAGAGTGGATTAACACGAAAACCTTTACATAATTCCCTAGTTTTACCGAGAAAACCTTTGCATAATTTCCTACAGATTTACAGACTAAAAAGTCACATTTCATTTCTATATCTGTACTGTAAGATAATCATCAATTCATCACTATATGAACGACATTAACTCATGAATATTTAAGAATGCATGCATGCAGACATATAGGATAACATCATCAACCTGTGTGTATTGCGCAACTGCTTGGGAAACTTTTTAGGAAATAACACATAAAATTAAAAGAAATATTCCTTTCTGCCTCGCGTTGTAATTATATATTGTGTATTTATTCATAAACATCTAATTCTCTGTCCAGCATGTCACATCTACCCTCTTCGGAGGACTTCACAAGAGTCCTACAGAACTCCTGACTACGTCACCAGCAGTGGAAGACGTACCATCAGTGTGTCCTTCTACAGCGCCATTCAGGATATGCTCAGTGACAATCTCAACATCAGCGTCATTGTAAACAGGGACAACGTTCAGGAGTGAGTTGATGATGCAACTGGTTGAATAATAATATAAAGGAGGTTAACCATATTAATTTAATGGCACTTAGTTATTTGATTTCTAATAACTAAAAATGATTACATTGTAGTTTAATTTTACTCTGATTCATATTGTCCCTATTAGCCTAATTATCTATACTTCGATAGTAATTTTTTATCCTGAATACTTTGATAAAAAATATCATTTTTTTATAAAACACATACGTATGGAAAAAAGTAGATAATATTTTCAAGCATATATTGATTAAGTTCATACCAATTTAAATTAGATATGTTTTTAAAATATATTTTATAAACGACATCAAGATTTTCCTTTTGTTTTTAGTCCAATCAACATCTACATCAGAGGCCACAAAGTGTACATACGACTGAAGGGTTCAAAGGAGGCAGAAGGAGCCTTAAGGTTCCCTTCCCTCTACGGCTTCACTAACGATAGCACCAACTTACTGTCGAGACAGCGGAGACAACTGCCTTTGGGTATTGCAAACAGTCTTAAAGATCCTCCATGGAATGCTATGAATAAGGAGGTCATCGCTAATTCAGTCGATGAAAAGTACAAAGATGCTATTTGGTGGAGTCTCACTTTCATCTTTACACGGAAAAGAATGATTATTAAAGAGTAAGTTAACTGTCTTCTTATCAATTGAAACTGAATGGAGAATATATACCAAATATGTTCTTGAATAGGACGCCGAGTAAGTTTCATATGATTCACTAATGTGTACCTAGAATTTAGCATAAATCAAAATTCATGTTTTACAGAAACTCTTTTGATCAAGCTATATCTTCAGTAAATCTTGATTCAAGGAATACAACGCAGTTTACAACATTTGTTTCGTCTGATATGGACACAGCTGTTATGTTCGATTGCTTACAAGGTTGGTTGACCCTAGATTCAACATAATTAATAATATTAACTGTAGGTCAAATGGTTAAGAATATTGAGTTATATAGACCAATGTCATTTCCAATAAATAACTTTTTTTATTCAGGATGTCCCATACAATCATCACCGATAGCTAATCAGCTGATTCCTCTGCCAGACGGCTTTCCACTGACGTTCAATTTCTGTTTCTCAGTAAATTCTTGGTTAGTTAAAACCATCAAAACTATTACCATGCACGATAAGTGTTCAGAGGACATTAAACACCAGATGTCAGACAAAGAACACCTGTTCAAGTTTCTAGTGATAGACAAGATTCTGACGATACCGAGGCATTGCCTGACCATCCGATTCCAGGTAGACAAAGGGATCTATCATGAATTGGAAGGACAAGATTTTACACGGGTCTGCAAAGAAGTTTTGCTGGAAAGGAATATCACCTATTCTGTGAGGATAGCATCTTATAAAATGACTAAATATATTATAGTGTCTGCTAATTAATCATTATTAACAATTTATATTCCATCAGAGAGAAGTTCATCTTCTCATTCACAATGACAATCACATCAATCCTTATAAGCTGGAAAGGCAAACGGCTGAAGATAAGATATTCATCCAACCAACTGTAGTTACTAACATGGAAGTGTCTGTAGACTGCAAACCACAAGATGGTAATATTGAAGGTACTGTACGTTAATTAATTTCATTGCAAAGCTATGAAACCTCAAAATTTGTTCAAAGATTTCTAAATAATATACACAATATTCAGATTCCGACTACTTTCATGCATTAACTTTCGTTTCACAGTTTCTACTGATTTCAACTTTCCGTTCTTGCGAGACTCTGATGGTGAAGAAATTGATCTAGATGAAATTAGTGAATTGGAAACCAAAGAAAAAGATGACATGTTAATGACGTGGGTAGGTTAAAACGAACCAATAATATCCATTCTAAATAAATTCATAGATAAAAATATCTTTAGTCGAAGTATACATAAATACTGATTTGGTACAAATCATTGAATAATATAATTTGATCTATTTTAATTTTAAATATTTCAGATAGAAATTGGATAGTAACATCATATCTACCGTTATAAGTTTTTTACATTTTATCGATAAATAGAAAAGTGATTGTTCAATTAAATGCCTAAATGTGACTATGTATTAAAAAGATAACAAAAGATCAGTCGATATTTCAAAACATTGTAATCACCGTTATGCTCTAACCGTTAATGATATTGAAGATGGTTAATCTTCCTTTAAAAACTGCAATTTCAGAAGATATAACTCAAAGTAATATTTAGTGTAAGTCTAAATATTTTCCTACAAGATATCATTCAAATGTTGCAGGTTGTGATAGTCCTCATTTTGCTGATTACACTGAGTGCTCTCTGTGTCTGCGTCGTCTACTTGAGATCTAAGTGAGTTACTCTTGCACTATCACAGTATAGTCAAAGATACTGCAATAAGATACACTACTCTCGACAAATCTGTTTCAAAAGTGTTTGCACTGCCATTTAGTTTCGTGTATCTTATTGTAGTATAATATCTTTGGTATAGAATAATGAATCGAGTAATATCTAACGAGGTGTTTGTTTATGAAACGTGATCATTAACTGAACAGGTTAAAAAAAACTAAGTGAAAATTGATACTTTAGCAGTTTCAAACCGCATTAAACTATTGGTTGTTTCTTGTCTTAACAATAATCTGAGTCTGTTGGGTAGCTTCTTTAATCTTTACTCATTTTATCACATTAGTTCAGATTTTAAAGGGCTTCCTTGATGAATAAACTAAGCCATCACACATATAAACCAACTCTATCTACATTTACTATGTCTAATCTGTATATAAATACTGTGAACACCCGACAATATGCTAGCTAACATATTTCAAGGTTTTCTATTTAAAGTGACTATTTGTTTATTTACTGAAAGAAATATAAGACTTTTGAAATATTTCTCTCTAACTAGGAAAAGATGGGAGAAGGTGGACAGTACCTTGTTCAGTCGGTTCCGAGTTCCATCGTCCCTTCACCCAAGACATTTAAGCATTTCTAGTACTCGACATCAGGAGGTTACAGAGAGTGACATTGGAGGTGAAAAGGGATCCTCTCCAAGAAAAATCAGGAAACCAGGTATGGTATTGTGTCAATATACAGGCAGGCCTCGCTTTAATTACACCTCACTTTAATAAAAGTGGTACTTATTTCGAGTCATGTCTTGAAATAAGAACCGTGCGTAGACATAGAAAACGGAAACAATTTTTTGTGATTACTTCACCGTAACTAAAACAAAAACATCAAAATTATAATCCAGATGAGGTTATTAGAAAGAAGGAATTAGTTCAGAAATTCAACATATCGCATTTCAGGGAAAATTCCGTGCTATCGCACGGTTCCATATTTTCGAACACGTAAAAATCTCTATATATTAATCGTTATTTAACTTTTATTTCAATTGGTATCCATGATACCAATTAAAATAGAAGTTAAATAGTAATTATAATATTTTCATTTCTGACGTGTCCAAAATTGTAGAACCATCCAATAACTTGGAACTTAGTACTCTTCTTTCAAAACAATTTCATAGAGTATAAAATAACTGTTTGCTAAATGTAACACAATTATTATAAAATCTAAGTACCTATTAATTACTCACCTATACTGAGTTAGAGTTAAGCTATGGTTGGATTTTAAAACCTTTAATAAGTTCACAACTTCAAACAATGAAACACTATTTAATAATAGGCCTATATAGTACTCTATCTCTAAAGAAAAATCATTATAATTCATAAGAAGATTAGTTATATAATCAAGGAGTGACAATTATAAATTTCTTGTTATTTTTCCTAGCTTTAGTAACCGTTTGGTAATTAAATAAGAGTTGTGATTTCTGATTTGGTAATTAAAGCGGGAGATGCCTGTACTTACAGAATAGGCCAGTAAACAGGTCGATCTTGAGTCTATCATTTTATTGCCTGGTTTTCAATATAAGGTCCAGTTAACCAAAAGAGAAATGCAAAGGAAAATATTCTGATTAATTAAATTTTAAGTTTATAAATAGATCTATAAAACATTATTTCAGAGAAATAATTGTGTCAGGTTCACTAGGAGAAGATCCTAGAAAAACTTCTTAGTTTTCACACATTTCTCCATCCCACTCTTTTTCCTAACCTCGAGTAATCTGGATTGTTAATCCTATATTTTCATTTTGTGAATAAAATGGATTTATTTAATTTTTTATCATTAATACTCTGCCTTAATGTTGTTTTCTCCAGAGGAAGTATCTGAGCCAAATACCCCAGAGCCTGAGAGACAATTCAACACTGCATCCGATAGAGTCAGGTACACTCAGCAGTTGCCAGCTTCGTCAGACGACGACGAAAGGTTCATATCAAATGTTACTTGTGCAACAGAAATTTTCTAGCGTCAAGAAATTTACATAAAAGTTTATTTTACTTAAATAGGGGCTTGAGTTCTATGAGTATTTTGTATACTTTTTAACTCAATAATATTATCGTTATGGTTAGCAATTTCATGATATGGGACACATAGGGCAAAGCATCAATTACCAGATGCGATTTAAATGCCCGATGAAAATGTCAGTAGGTAGGTTCATGAATTAAATAGTTAGGATACTCGCATTTGAAAATGGTGCGAAAGTGTGACGTGATACTCGCATCGGTAATATTTGGTTATAGATCTTCATGAAATAAATTTTGATTACTTGGTCAAATATACAATTAAATACATCGTAAATGTTAATATATAATTATATATACCTAATACTGAAATCATTTATTGAATTTAGCTCAGATGATATTCAATAATAATTGAATTTGTGTCGACTACTATCGATTGTGTATTCTCCAACAATGATTGAAATTGAAGAACTATAGAGAGTAAATTATAATATGAAAATGTAGGTATATAAACTATTTACCACGATAAAATCGATATGGCAAAATATATATATAATTAACATTTGTCGACGGATTTCTTCAATTAAGGAATGAACGAAAATCATAGATCACTAGCTTTATATTGTTGTTCATAATATATACAAATTAACAAAATGAATAAAAAAAGGAAACTGTATAGAATAAAGTAGCTAATAGCTGTATATTAAAACCTCAATGTCCAGAAGAACCTTGAAATCGTATTCCAAGTGACGTCACCTTCTTTTTCTTTGTCTGTATTATCTCCAATTTTTATATTTATGTCTACCTATCACTCCTAAAAATTCATGTTGTATCATATTGAAATAAATAAACTAGTTTTAAGAAGAAGAAAATAGAAAATAGAATGGAGTCATTGATTAAACTTTGATTTCAATTATTGTATTATTCTCAATTGTTATCGGGATCTATTCTAGAGATGAATAGTGTAAATACTTCAAATAGTTTAAAGTTTATATCCTTGTGTGTGCACGGATTACCTTTCAAAACTTGTTGCAGTTTCATTCGATGGTATATCTGCAATTCATCAAGTAACATTTTTTGGTTAATGGATGTAGTGCGTGATGAAGATCCACTTGTTACTTGTTTGATTGTGTATGGCATGAAACTTATCACTATGTGGTGCGAAACTTGTCACTATGTGGTGTGAAACTTGTCACTATTTGGTGTGAAACTTGTCACTATGTGGTGCGAAACTTGTCACTATGTGGTGCGAAACTTGTCACTATGTGGTGTGAAACTTGTCACTATGTGGTGTAAAATTTGTCACTATGTGGTGTGAAACTTGTCACTATGTGGTGCGAAACTTGTCACTATGTGGTGCGAAACTTGTCACTATGTGGTGCGAAACTTGTCACTATGTGGTGCGAAACTTGTCACTATGTGGTGCGAAACTTATCACTATGTGGTGTGAAACTTGTCACTATGTGGTGTGAAATTTGTCACTATGTGGTGTGAAACTTGTCACTATGTGGTGTGAAACTTGTCACTATGTGATGCGAAACTTGTCACTATGTGGTGCGAAACTTGTCACTATGTGGTGTGAATCTTGTCACTATGTGGTGTGAAACTTGTCACTATGTGGTGCGAAACTTGTCACTATGTGGGGTGAAACTTGTCACTATGTGGTGTGAAACTTGTCACTATGTGGTGTGAAACTTGTCACTATGTGGTGTGAAACTTGTCACTATGTGGTGTGAAACTTCGAAAAATATTTTCAGAAAAGTATGTTTTGCCGTAATAAAAATGTAAATCTAAGAAATGTAAGACAGTCGCCACAATACATGAAGTGACTTCAGAAAACTTTGATTTATGTCACTATGCTCTACTCCATAAATTAGATGAACAAAGCACAGTGAGAGGATACAAACAGGTTAGTTGCAGTACATAGTTCTACCATATCAACTGAAATTGATTAAATCAAGGGATTTGATTTAAAGAAATTATAATGACTATTGGTGGAAAAGTTCTTTGTAGAGGAATTATTCTAATAATGGGTATGGTAATGTATTGTTATTGATGTAAATATAATAGAGTAGCTACATATAGTTTGTTATTAAGAACAAGTGCTTAGAGCCTTGGACTCTCAGTCGCAATTACAGTTTCTATGTGATTACATGCAAATCTAGCTTGTACTTTATCGCTGCTAATTATTCGCAAATTTGAGGAAGGATATGTTTTGATTGGTATTAAATTAAACATCTGTAAACTTATTATTCGCAAGTATTCAGCCATACCGCCTGAAATTTGGTGGGATGGTTTGTCAATATTCATGAACCATTTTTTTGTTATGTATTTACAAAAAAAATTGTGCATTTTAGTTTAACGTCTTCTTCGGAACCAAAGGCCATATCACTGATGTCCAAAGACAATTAATTACAAGGGACTGGAAGAAGCAGTCAGAAAGGAAATTGGCTTCAAGAATAAAGTGGCTTCAAGGATAAAGTGGCTCCTGGGAGTATTTAGGAAAATAATATTTTTTCAAGTTAAAATGAACAGTGTACTGCAGATAGAGAGTACATAGAAAAATAATTACTTTAATTAAATTTTCATATATCAAGTTAAGATGTTAAATTAATTTGAGACCATAAATAAATGTCATTAATTTTCATTATTAAAATGTATCTAAATGTTTTCACAGACTTGGCCGTATATAAAAGCTAATTACCTATTAATGAAATCTTCAATAACAAATGAAATAATTAATTCTTTAATTAATTCTCTCTTACTAAACTTCTCATTCATATTTCCTATTATTTTTATAAATAAGAAATTTTCAATAAAAAATGAATTTATAATTAAGTATTAATTAATTCTCTCTGAAGATGGCTCATATTTACTATTATTGTTTATAAATAATTAATTCCATGTAAAGGACAATAATAGCTAATTATCAAGAATACACCACAAATAAGATAATAAATACATCAATCATTTCAGCCATTTAATTAGTACCGTGTTAAACTATGAATAAATAAATGAATGGTTAAATATATAACGAAGAGTCAGCGTGCAGTCCTTCACATCACCCTTTCGTAACGAAGAGAAAGGCCCATTCTATACTAGCGGTTAAAATGCCGCGTTTTCACATGCCAGTTTAGAAACGCCTCTTCAATTAAATCACGGTTATATGAATGAAAAGCGGAATAAACGCGAGTATAGAATGTAAATTTGCTTTCCATTTAATTAACCGTTATTAATTGAAGAGACATATACTGGGCGGAGAAAACGTTACGCTTTATGTGCAATTATAGAATTTGTTATTGTATACGAGGCCCCAATTAAAATGCCGTGAGAATTTACTAATCTCGCACTCATCTAAAATACAGGAAATGCTAATAAAATAATAATCAATCGAGTGAATATAAAGGACGGACATCGCTTCTCATTTGTTATTAAAATCAACACGCCGTTCTAGGAAGCAGCAGCGATTAGGTTTTTTTTTTCTACAAAGAAATCACATCGCGATTTAAGGTGTATAATTCTGAGTAAATTTTAGGAATATCCACTTCTTCAGATTTATCGAATATAATTATAAATTCATTAGCTAGTCTGATCATACTATCTAAATATTTCAAAATATATAGGTAGTTATACGTATTTCTGTGCTATGATTTTTTATGTGCATATGTGGGGACATGCCATTATTAGTCCGACGCCCAATAGTCCTGCAGTTATCTTTCAGTGTTATTTCTCGTTCTATTTTTTGATTAAAATAAAAAATATGATTAAATAAATAAATAACTCAATTAATAAACTAATCTAAATAATAATATAATTTTTCAATTCTTTCATTTTTGAAATTTCATATACCTACCTCTTTAATTTTAATTTATTTCTAATATTAATTAGTATGATGTAAGCCATCATTTGATTTCATAATTTAATGTAGTTTGTTGTATCCGTTAGTTTGTTGCACTGCACACTTCATGATTGTTTAATGACCTGGCAGGGGTATTGAAGGGGGGGGGGGGGGAGAGACGGCACGCCCCTGATATATCGTATGTTAAATCAGTAAAAAAAACATTACAAGTGTCGGACTAGTGGGGCGTCGGACTACTGAATAGTAACCGCACTGTCCGCACATGTAAATAATGCAACATATACGGCTATACATAACTTTATTTGCATGTATCTTTATTATCTTTGTTCTTTCCACATATTGAATTTTTGAACTATTACTTAACTTTTTGAAATTATAATATCAAGAAAATTAGGGAACTTTTAGTTTTAGTGTTATTACTTTTTAATCATCCAATAATTAAGTGCAAGAATTCAAACTAGAATATATATATTAAAATGTACAATGCCTAAAGAAAACGTGATGTCAGAAAGAAATCAAAAACTTGCCGAAAGTTTTTAAATCCATTGACCAGGTATTCATTTATATATACAAATGAGTCAATGACAATACATACCTGATACTACCATACATAATATATATATATTCATCCTTTGTCTAATGTTGAGATACCTAATTTAAGTAAACAAACGGCATAATTTGTGGTTTCCATTAGCACGATACCATAACCATATTACATTCTTTCCTAGTCAGTCATTGATAGTGACACGAAGTGTGAGGTTCATCGATACAGTAGGTACCAACTAACTAGGTATCAAAGAAAGTTTATCCGCATGATGAAAATTTCTCAAATCAGATTTTTTATTTCCTATTACTTTCTAATTTTGTGAATTAGTGGTCTGTAACCAGACCAATTATAAAATATTTACAATCAGTAAAATAATGGTAGCTATATCCGACTTATCACTTATCTGAGTATATTTTAAATATTGACTACACTGTCACTACAGTAGGTTTTATTTTTATTGTTATCAAAAGCTAAATATTTATTAATTTCATTTATTGAAATAATTACTTGTAAGAATCAGTTGGTAAAGTACCTAGGTACCTATATTTAGTAGGCACTCCAGATTATAATTGGGAGTAATTTGGTAATTTTTTCAACAAATGCCTAAGTAGGTACCTAGCTGAAGGTTTACTATGAATTGCTAATACATAGTTTAAACCCAAATGGATTGTTGCATGTCACATTTTGAAGCAGGAATTGCCAATACCTAGATAAAAGTATAGATTCATTTTTTTAGTAATTTATTATTTAGGTGTTAGGTACTTACTAAGAATTTCACACTTTTGACTTTGAGTAGCTAGGTACTAGGTTATAGACACGAAATCAGTTTTCATTTCACCCAAAATATTTTAGAATTTTCTAATAAGAGTTTCTTTCAGATCATATATTAATTTACATATAAATAGTATAATTGAATATAATTCAACCTTTATAATAAGATATTCTCAACGTTATTTTCTGAGATAGATTGCAAGGAGCACTGAGGTCCGATTCTATTAACCTTTTCAAGTTTTCAGACTTAATGGCATTATTGCAGTAAAATAAATGGCGGAAAATTTGAAATGTAGTATTGTAGATAAATGGTTACAGCGAAAAGTAAGATTGATCAGCATATAATTCTAAAGTTTATGAACGAATAAATAATAGTGTTGTGGAAATTTTGCTTGTCACAATAGATCCATTTATATTATAATCTATAAAAAAATGTAATGGTACCTTAAATCACGATTGACCTTATTTAGACTACCTACGTGGTACCTATAGGTATTGAACGAAAAATATTCTGGGTAATTTTCATTTTTACGAGTAGAAATTTATCATATAAATGCATAGAGAACTTACTAAGTCAATATCTTTATTGTATATAATGAAATAAATTAATTGTCTATTTTGAGCTCTATAACTTTTGTTCAAAAATGCACTGGGTTATGAAATCTCTATAAGAAGAATACTATCAACAATGGATATAGGTATCATAGATATATAATAAAATATAGGATATATAGCTTATATAGTAATATATAATCAACATACAGTATAACTCCACTATAGTGAATGAGTTATTAGGATGTAGCCTGTACAGTGAACAAATTTTCTTTAGTCTGCCATAAAATAACCTTTAGTTTTCTAAAACTGATTGCAATTCATCGCAGACTAAAGAAAATTTATTCACTATAGAGGCTATATCGTAACTCAATCATTCTCTATACAGGAGTTCACTATACAGGAGCTCTACTGTATTCAACAATTCATTGTTTAATCTATTTTTTCATTCTGCTCCTGATGATGAATAGATATATATTCTATTCGAATTTTCGAAAGCTCGAATGATTTTGTAAACCCTTCAAATTTTGTGATTTCAATTAACGATCTGTAGATTTCCTAATGTAACAAAAATGTAAACTTAGCCACTTCTTTTTTTGGTCTATTGTTATTGTGTTGGGGAATAAAGTAACCGCATTTCGACAGAATTATCAGATAGAATCACTGATCAACTGGAATGTTTTGTCTTTGAACTGCCACGATTTAACATCTGGGAACAGATAATGAAAATATTAGTCCAGAACAAAAATGTGATTGATATTTGGAATTATTGAAAATGAATTACTATTTTTATCATAAGACATTCAACCTTTTTTAAAAGTAGGTATTCTAAAAAAAATCAGTACCGGTCAAAATAAAGATGAAAAATTACATCTTTTTTGCTAATTTAAATGTTATGGCCACCATTGCATTTTTCACGTGATTTCATTAATTGAGAATGTATTATTGGTCAAATTATTTAACTGTGAATTTATTTCATTAAATTTTCAGAACTTTGAAAATTAATTTCTTATCAATTTAATTTACTAATGATGAAAAATGAGAAGAAAATCAAGTAAAGTGATGGAATTATCCATTGTAGTTTTGTTCCTTTTCATCTTGTCTTGGAACTGCAAGGCTGAAAGGTTAGTCGAAACATTATCTAATGTAACAAATTATCATATATTAATTTTTTCTAATTAATGAAAATGGCATTTAAACTATTTGATGAAAATGCAAATGCAACGATGTTTTAAATACAAATTCACTGTATGACTGAAAAACTAACCGTTAAGTGTTCATCGTTGAAGAAACAAGAAAAGTATTTCAAATTTTTACCTGCTATATATAAGTTAGCTCTGATATCACTTTTTCATTTGATACATATTTCATTGATGAATGTGCATACATTTTATCAGTTCAACATACGAGATTAAATTAACTATAATTATTAGTTTGTGAATTCAATTCACCGAACTGACTTTACATTCATTAAAAGATTCACGTGACTGATTCTTCACTATAATTGATGACAGTGTATTTATAGCACTCTTAAGTCACTAACCTGCACGATATGACGTCAATTGATCCTCTCTTACGTCAGATCTGCGTCTGCACCTGCCAAGGCTATCTACCAGATTCTGACAGAACATCTACCAGCCTGTCAGAGGATAGTAATTAGGGGAGATCAGAACCAGACACACCTGGTGGATGTTGAGGAGAAGGTGAGGAGAATATTACCGTTAAATACTAATTACGTGCACTCGGTAGAGCGCATATCTTCGCCGCCGCTTTGACCCGATCGCTCCCAAAATCTAACAAAAATCGTTCCTGTATATTGACGAATCGTACCACCAAGTTTCATGCAATATGGTTCAATACTTTTGAGTTATAAATGACCTTTACCTTTGACCGGGTCGCTCCCAAAATTCTACCAGCAGGTCACTGGACATTGACCAATCGTTTCACCAAATTTCAGGCAATTTGGTTGAACACTTTTTCAGTTATGCGAATATCAAGATAAATAAATAAATAAATGCCGGGTAAAATATTACCTTCCGCAGATTTGCGAAGGTATTAAATGAGTTTTGTAAAAAAATTGATTTACTGACAGATTGTTCTGAAATTTGCACAGTAAAACAAAAAGGTGCACTGGTGTACTGTGCAAATTTCAGAACAATCTGTCAGTAAATCAATATTTTTATAAAACTCTTTTAATACCTTCGCAAAAAAAAAAAACATTTTGTTCGTATAAATTTTTTCGATTTAGGCATCAGTTTTGAGAAAATTAAGATTTTTTAAATAATATTTTCGTAAATTTTCAGCTTCTTCTTCATCTGACTGGCGATGCCTCCTCCACAGGAGTGTTGATGTACTCATCACAAGACCTCTTCACCACCTCTCCTCCGTCTCCGTCAGTCCTTGTTAGCAGACTGAACACCCTCTGTGTCTCCTATATTCTTTTCACAAGTCTACCAGAAGCAGCGGAAATATACCAATTCTTAGCAAAATCAGGTGAAGAGTATTAAATACCCTATTCACTACTCCCATGTTATAACTTATTGTTTATCATAAATCACATTTGCTAATTTTAAATGTACTATGTCGTTGGTGGGGGCTCCTAAAAATGAATTACTTGTTACTTATAATCGATGTGGTTACACAATAAAAACAATTATTTATGACAAACAACAAAATTTTCTTTTCAAACGACACTATGAATTTAGTCTGCCATTTATGGCAGACTAAAGAAAATTTGTTCACTATTCCGGATACATTCATTAAGAAGAGTCCACTAGAGAGGAGTTCTACTTCACATTGTAAAATATGTCTAGTACCGAACTACATATTAAAGAAAAGCTGTTTTAGATATGAGAGTGAATATATAGACGTTTGTTATCTTCATAGCCAATCAATGAGTTAGTAACTTTAGAAACATTATCCTAAAAAATTTATCCGGAAGGAATAATATTATTAGAACTATTCTTAGTGGCAGTAACCTTTTAATTTCTAATTAGAGGTGCCACCCATTATAATATTTTGTGTTGTTCCTCTGAATTTCAATCAGACTGGTTTCTCGGCGCTACTCGGTATGTGTTGTGGTTTGGAGCTAATACAATACAAATGAAAGACATAACTAAATATCAAGTGTTGAAGGAGTCTTTCAACTTTGCCTTTCTCTCTCCAAAAGAAGAAGAATTTACGATATATGGTGAGATCTAATATCAATTTTCCAATGAGAATTATTACAGTCACAGGATCGTAACGCTTCGAGTAATTTCTCTTTCAAATTCCTTGGAAGGTATATGTCCCTTCTGTGACTCTGGAAACCCTGAGGTTGTGATTCGAAACAGATGGTCTGAAGTGGGTGGCTTTCGAACATCTGATGCTATATATCCATTCCTGTTTAAAGACTGCAATGGACATGAATTCAGGTACATTACTACCTTTGAAGGATAACATGTAGCTATAAACTTTACTAACTGAATCCTGCTGTAAAATTATTACTTGCTTAAAGGATGGTTACTCTGGATTTCGACCCCTTCATGGATTACGAAAAGAATGGGGAAGGAGAAGCTGTAACTATCAAAGACTCTTTGGACGTGCGCATTATGAACACGATTGCGAAACAGTTAAACTTCACTTATAAGGTACAAAGTTATTCTAGATATTTTTTGAAATGTTTGACACGATTTCTTATTACCAAAATATAATCATCTTCATTGCAACAGTCTCTATATTTTCATTCAAGGTGTACGAACCTGTTGATGGGCAATGGGGATACCAATTGCCTAATAAATCATGGACGGGTGTTATAGGTATGAATCTTGTTTGCAAAATAACAAGTGACACAACTTACGAATTTTCTCAAATTAAAACTATTACATTTCTTCTAGGAACTATTGAGCGCTATGAAGCGGACTTCTCGATGGATATATCAATCACCAGCGATAGAGAGCCTTATGTAGATTTTACGATCGGTTATCATTTGGAGCCATTGACATTTGCACTTAGCAAGCCAGCGGTGAGTGGAGTAACGCAACTTATTGAATACAATATGAAATCAAATAGCTAAGTAATGAAAAAAGTGTAAAAGCATTAATTGTAATAAGGAAACTCATTTCATTTTTCCAATACAGAGTTTGTGGTAATTATATCAAACAAAAATATCCTTTGTCGATGGGAAAAAGGATAGTATTATTATTGAAAAGGAATTTCATTGCCCTACATTTAATTGTCCTGTAGCTATTTACTTTCACTGCTTTAAATTTACTAATTAAGATATCCTCGAAATAAAGACTATTTGATTTCAGCCGCTACCCCAATGGTTGTCTCTGATCAGACCCTTCCGAATGATCGTCTGGGCGACACTCATAGTGTCTGTGGTTGTGGCTGCAACAGTACAGTGGCTACTTCTCAAAGGAGGTGGTCAAACAACTTCCGAGACAAATAAAACGAAATCCTCTCTCCTGTTCGCAGGTGAAATGGTCTACAGGATATTTCTGAGACAGGTGAAATCATCTGCTATTTGTATAAATTATGTGAAATACCATATAAGAGTATTGCTCGATATGGATCATTAATAAAAGTAATTCTATTTAAAATTCTCTTCACTAGGATTCTGTATTACCATCTAGTTCATCAGGTCAAATATTTTCTGGTTTCTGGCTATTATTTTCGTTGGTGATGACAATCAGTTACGTGAGCAACCTAACAGCTTTCATGACAGCTCCAGCCTTCAGTACGACTCTCAACAGCTTGGATGAGCTTGCAAGATCTGACATGTCTTGGGGTGTTGCGGGCTACAAGGCAGCTGATTATCAACTACTGAAGACGAGCAATGTACAACAGATACTGTTTAGCTAATTGAATATAAATTTATGAATGCAATTTAAAACATTATATTTTTATTTCACATTCAAGGTTCCTCTGTATCAGAAAATATTCAAAGAACTTAAATTCTGTCCTTCAAAACCTGATTGCTTGCAACGTACTTTGGATGAACCGTTCGCCTACATTTCTTGGATCACTTACATCAGAGATTCTGTGGCATCTGATTTTACGGATAGAAATGGTGATAACCCCATTCATATTGCCAGGGAAACCTTCTTTCCCGGGGAATATGGATTCACTCTGCAGAAGAACTCTCCTTGGAAGGTTTGAAATCATAAACTTTTTCGACATGCCAATAGAAATAGTAGACAGTGATTTCAAACTTTTGTTTTTCAACAGAAATCTTTCGATGGCGTGATTCGAAAGCTCTTGGAAGGTGGTTTTGTACCTATGTGGCTAACTGATTTTATCGTCACTCATCAGAGGGACGGACAAAAGAAATCTGTAACTTCGTTGGAAGAGCGATGATAATTTTATGAATATCTATATATGATATATCCATTCGAATAGTAAATGTAATAACTTTCTTCCTCTTTTACTCAGTTGGAACGTGATTTGAAAATGGTTGGAGGAGACCTAACAAAACTGGCTAAGAAGAATGAAGGAGAAATTACTCTGACTCTTTATCACCTACAGGGAGTCTTTTCGATCTATGGGGGAGGTCTCTTGTTAGCCGCCATTGCCTTCTTGTTCGAAATAATCTTTGGACTAAAAATGAGAAAGTGAACACTGCGACTGGAACCTGATACTTCAACCTTATTGTTTAAGATGATATTTAATTCATAATGCTTTTTCCAATGCAACAAAGAAATAAAAAAATGATGCAACTCATGTTGTGTTTCAAAATCTCAATAAATTATACAAAATTTATACAGTTTCAAAGTTTAAATTCTAAAACAATAGAAAAATAATAGTAATAAAAATTTGTATTTTTTAATGCAGTAACCTCAGGAAATTTGAAAATGTGTCATGTAGAGATGTGAAGACAGAAGTTTAGTAGATGTATTATATATATTTGGCAAATATAGAAATCAATTTATAGACACTTCAAATGATGATAATTACAAATAATGATCATTGGAAGACATGAATATTTATTTTAATATATCTATAATCCATTACTTATGTTAATACAGAGTGTTTCAGAATTAAAGCAACAAGTTTTGCGAATCAAATAAATCATAGAAATGCAAAACTTTAAATCATAGATATATCATATTGGAGCTGGTGTCATATATCATATACTTCCAATTTCAGTTACATAGATTCCAAAATAGTACTTTGTAACATGACTGTAGATTGGTATAAAGTGATCAAGCTCCAAAAAAAGAAGGTGCGGCTAATTAATCAATTGCGAAAAGTTGATAATGAATCGAATACAGCATTTGCGATATATTTGTTCCTAGACTGAAATCTGTAGTTAATAATTAGGGGGATGTATCGAATAAATGGAACAATGTAGCTACAGTTTTCTTACTATTCATCTTTAAATTGGAATCTTTTGAAATCGAAATTGACCTTTTAAATTTGAAAAGTTTGTTGCCTTATTCTGAAACACTCTTTAATTGTAAGCAATTGATTTTTGCACTGTCATATAATTCTCAAGTAAGTAAATAATAGTCGTATTCAAATAAATTAGTACAGAAACAGCAGAAATGTGAAGTGCAATATAGTAAACATAAGTAATACTAATAATAATTATCAGTATTGGACAAACAGTAACTTACAGTAAGCTATAAAATTTTATAATTGGAAATATGCATAATGCCATATTTTCAGGTACTTGAAGTAATATGTTAATGACGAAATTGAGCTGGACATGCTAAACCTATACTAACTATACTGTATTGAGAAGGAATAATCGATCATTCTATTTAAAATATAAATAATTGATTGGAATGTTTGATCTAGATTTTGACACCATAATTAGAAACTAACTAGGGTTGGGTAGCCATGTTCTTTTTTGATCATATCCACTCCCTTCTCGGCTATCATTATTACGGTTCTCATTGTGTTCGCTGTGATAATTTGTGGCATGATGGAGGCATCGATAACACGCAGACTTTTCACACCTCGAACTCTGAAAAGGAAATTTAATTAACAGTTTTATTTAGCAATAGTAATAAACCTTAACATAAAGAGTTTATGATCTAAATAATACAGAAAAGAGGAAACTTACTTGAGTGTGTTGTCAACAACTCCCATTGGATCAGAAGAAGGCGCCATCTTGCAAGTTCCTGATGGGTGCCAGTAGGTTTCAAAATTCTGCTTGATGAAACAATCCCAGAATTCTTGAGTCTGCATATTGAACTGCCGGCATTTCTTTGCTCCAAACTAGGTAAATATGATTCATATTATAGTATACCGATTTGAACGTTTTTAGGTTACTTATTTTTGTGAAAGATTTTTGTCATTTTTGGTTGCACACAAAAAATAATTAAAAATACCTTTATGTTGAGACGAGGTTTCAAATTTTTCTTCATTGCTGGAGTGTCAACTAATTTAAATGCAACCTTGATGGCTACAAAAGAGAAAAAAAAAATGATAACTTTTCTTATTCAACGATTCTTCCAAGTTGATTTTATTAAAATTAAATTAATTTTTTGTTCAAATATATATTCAAATTTGCTATGATTATTTAAGTCAATCAAGTTCAACAATATGCTAATTACATTAGATTGATACATTTCCAAATTAGTAATTGGAATCAGGTCGAAAGAACTTTAAAGGCAATAATTGCAAAACTTGATTTACTACAGGATTTATTCCCATTATATTCACCTGCCCGTAAAGTTTTAATATCCTGAGGATGAGACAGTAAATTCGAATCTATGATTGGATCATCTCTATCGTTGGTAGAGCGAAGTCTGACCGATCCTATGCTTTTTGGTCTGGCCAATATGATGTGCATTTGGAGAGTATTCTGTAAATTGAGCACCAGAAGTTGGTTAGTGAGTAATAATAACACCTGTGAATTAACCTAATAACATATTGTGAATAATATATATTTATGCATTAAAGTTCGGAAATGTGTTTAGTAGAATTTTTATTCGTTTCCAATAAATAATCAATATAGTCTTCAATGCCCAAACCTCATCTAAATTAACTGAAATCAAGGTATCCGGCCAAGTGGAGTTGTCTGGGTCTTTCAGATTTAGGAAAATGCTTGAATCGGGTCCTTGTGGTTCAGATAACCGACCTGAAAAATTTCAATCAATTATCCAGTGTCAATTAGCCTAAATTAATTGTATAACATATAACTAAAACGCTTTTTATTACCTGTTCTTGATTTGTAAAGATTTTTCAGATCTTTCAACCCGTAACGAATAAGACTGTCCTGTTTACGGCCCTTCACATCCCACACTAGTTTGGTCAGATAGTGATGATCTTGGAAATTGGAACCGACTCCATTCACGGGAACTGTTAAAGGAATCTAAGAAATACAGTACTAATTTATTAAGGTGACTATAACTTTACAGATTTTCACTGAATAGTTATCGTGCTATTCATTTTACGTATAGTTCATGTAAAAATTGATAAATTATCTTACCCCAATCTGCTTAAGATGAGCTGGAGGACCTATTCCTGACAACATCAAAAGATGAGGAGAGGCGATACCTCCTGCAGAAATAATTACTTCTTTCCTCGCCATTACACTCCTTATCTGAAGATCACAAATTTAAGAATATAGCATAAGAAATACATAAAGTTATCTATGAAATAAAGTATTAACACGTACCTTTCCCTGGTAGCGATATTGTACACCGTACGCACGTCTGTTATCATCTATGAGTATCTGCAACCATAGGTTTAGGATGTAGTAAAGAACACTTAATTTGAATTCCACTTCAACTCAATAATAACTATTTATATAATTTTGAAGAGCTCTATTTCACTTACCCTTCCAACCTTGGCCTGTGTTCTAACCATGATGTTTTTCTTTGTCATCAGTGGTCTTAAGAAAGTTTCACTTGTAGACATCCGAATTCCTTTTGAAGATTGTACATGAGTAATTGAAAACCCTGCAAAGAAAATTCCCAGAAGATTAGAGTTTCATTGGTTTAAATTTTGTTTATTCATAACATTGAGTGCACAAAATTTTAGTTTCTCAGTTGCTCACCAATTTTATTTGGAGCAGAAGCATCGATTTCTCGGTATCCCATTTCTTTTCCTGCTTCGAGCATGAAAGAGGCTACAGGGTTAGTGTAGTCCTTAGTTTTAATCGGTAATGGCCCTCCTTTTCCGTAATTACCCTCTGTAAAAAAAGTATTGAATAGTAAGGTCGAACTATTGATATAAATGAAGATCTCTAAATTTACTCACCAGTTTCTGGGAAATCTTTTCCTGTTTTGTCTTCTGATATTTTGAAATAAGGTAGGATTGAGTCATAGTCCCATCCAACATTTCCTAAGTTTGCCCAATAGTCGTAATCTTCTCTACATCCTCTTATAGTCGCCATAGAATTGACAGACGTGCCGCCGCCAACGACTCTTCCCATCGTCATATCCTGATTCTGAAATTATGAATTACAATTTTCGATTAGATTCAAGGATAAAGAATATTTTTAAAGCAACGCACTGGATGAATATAACTATTTTTCACACCTGAACAGTTTTAGGTCTTTTTACAGCATCACTCGGCAACACGACGACTGTTCCACCAAGGAAAGCAAGAGTCGATTCTGGTGGTGCTGATTTACCTTCTTCAAGCAGCAGGACATCGGCACCTACCTCTGCAAGTCTTGCAGCCACTACGCACCCACCAGCTCCTGCTCCAACTAGAGAAAGTAGAATGTCTTAATGGGTACTCTATAGAATTTTTTTCTAATAATTATATTCCTAAAATCTTAAATTACTATTGAAGTTGATGAAGGTATTGCTTCCAGACAGTACTTGCAATTAGATAAGTTTTCTTCATTTTACTCACCTATGACAAAGTCATAAGATTCTGCTGGAATCACTGTGCTCTCAAAATCGTACGGGAGATCTTGCTCAAAGAAAACACTCACGAGAAACCTTATAGGCAGCCACACGCCCACGTGGATTAAAACATCTAAAATAGCTTCCGGTATAAACATAATGCTCTCTTTTTTTAGAGAATATTAAAAGTAATATTATATAATAAAAACGTGTTGAATATTAAAACTCATATCTGTAAATGTGAGAAATGTTTTCAAATAATCAATTTTTGGCAATTATTATTCAATTGATTGTTTAGGATCAATATATACTCATGCATAACTTCTAAAAAGTAATTTAGGTAGGATATGAAACAACATAAATACAATTAATGGGCATATCTTTTAATTAAATTACTTAATTAAATAAAGTTATCAGAATTCTCGATAATATACGAAAGCAATTTTTATAAATAATTCCAATTCAAGTATTTAAATCTAAAAAATAATTTTTAACCCTAAGCTCTAAAATGATGACAAGAACAATATGTACTGGCTATGTATAACAAAATAATTAGTCTTCTTGGTATCTGAAAAAAACTTACATAATCACAAAATTGATCCTCAGTAATAGGTTTCATGATGTAGTAAACTTGTTCTAAACATGCCTAGAACCTGTTCTACGTTGCTTAATAGCCTCAACTTGTCACTTGCTAACCACCAGACAGTTTCTGTATTGTAACACTAACCTGATAATATTATTACTGATTGAATAACTGCTATACTTATTGAAAATGTGAGATAGGATGATATTATCTTCGTCATTTGAATTTAACTATCGATTACTTCTTAGTTTGCAATATTCAATATATGTATTTAGAGAGGTTTTTGTATTAAGGTTGTACTAGACTTGATGATGACCACATTACCGTTACTATCTAGGCACATAACACTGACAAAATACAGTGAATGTTAAATCCATTATAGTTTTTCCGTCCTTCCTTCCGGGTTATAGTTATCCTGAATTTTTATTATTTCTTAAATCACAAACCTATAGCAAACATTGATCTCATATCAAAAATGTAAAATGAAATGATGATTTTTTTCCATTGACTATATATTATCATTGACTATATTCATTGACTATATTCATTGACCAACTTCTTGACTACACTCACATCTAGCTCTCACTCAGCACTGATTGACTAAACCCTCGCTTAAAATGTGCTAGAAAATTAAGGAAAATTTTACACTATCTTCCTAGACTAGGTAGGTACTCTGTAAATAAATTGACCTCGAGTTTACTGTTATATATATAACATTATTGTTTACGGCACATAATTGTATCCTTATGTTTTTTAGAGATGTTCCGTATACAAAGAGAGAAGAAAGACAATTGATTTCGTTAAAATTTGGTTTCCTTAATTGAAATTAAGAAAATAACGATAAATATTTTGAAAATGTTGTGGAATCGCAAATTTACTTTTTTTACATTTATTTTCTTGACACTGAAATATTTTTCCTTTTTCTATTTATAAAAAATATAGATAAACATTCTGAAGAAGTTGACTACAACTGTTTATTTTTGAATTACATCATATATGACGCATACCTTAGGCTGAGTAAAGGTGATTGTACTTACCTGGCCATTCTACTTCCGGATAAGATACATTATGACATCTGTGAGGAAAATGAAAGAATTTGTGGTTATGAAATCTTTGCAGTTTATATGGAATTATGTTGGTAAGATAATTTTGGGGTCTTTAAATATATGTAATTATAGCTATAGGAAAGAAAATTTGAGGTTAGGAAATTTTAGCAGTTTATGGAATTTGAAACCACTGTGTCATTATTGTTAATAAATAATTGTTTACTAAATAGGTAACTAAGACGGTCACTTATCAGGAATCTACCAGTTCAAATGACTATCTTTCAACTTTCTCATCATTGAGTTACCGTAATTCTGTTGCCCGATGCCACGTTGTTTAGGATACGCCATAACATTTTACAACCTGTTGCTTCTAAATTTTGTCAGTTGTCAAAATGAATGCTTGGTAATTCCTATATTACAAAATGCTATATCTAACTAATTGATCTAAATATTAGATTAATTTCCATGGTATTTCACACCATCATTATGTCTTATCATCCAACATCTACCAATAACAATTTGTAAGATACAAATTAAAATGAATTAAATTCCGTCTAATTGACTGCTCTGTAGCTCTAATTTAAGTAATGAAGTTAAGTGATATGTAATTTAAGTAATCCTTCTGATTTTCTTCTTCCCTCCGAATTTCAAGCAAGGACAAATTCAAACTAATAACAAATCTGATAACATATTAAAAAAGACTAAAAATACCGTTACCCAAATACCATTAACCTAAAAAACTTAAATACCTAAAAGTGTACCTAAATATTTAGTTATCATTAAATTCGCTATAATACGAGATAATGTTCGTATTTTCAACTTTTTCTTCTATTCAATCTTAGAAATGATGGACATTGAAGGTTGAGTGTGAATATTTTTTATATAATTAATTACAAAGCGAATACTTGTTCAATTTTTTTCCTGTTAACTGTTATATGCTATATAACTTTAGTTCTACAAATTTAAGACATTTATAATATTTTTTTAATTTAGCGTGGAGGGGACCTTTATCGGGCTTTAATATTGATAGTGTATTATTTATTATGTAAAGTTTATCGGACTGAAATAATGTTCATTTTCTGTAAGACTTCCCGTTTATTGTTATAACGATCAGCCTATTTACATTTTTATTTAATAACAACAGCACTGAAAAAAATACGAGTCATATTGACTCCTAATTTATAGTCAGATTGACTCAGGTAGAGCCAATGAAGAACTAAAACTAAATTGTAATTTTGCCAGCCTTGACTCAACCGATGAGTCAGGTTGATTCGCATTTTTTTCTCAATGAGGTACGTAATTTTATAATTAGTTTTATTTCCTAAACTTTAAAATTTGCCCGCTCGCAAATTGGTTTTCAAGTTCTAACGCTACTATTGATGTTACACCATTGAAATACATATTCAAATTTTAAGAGAAAGTCTCTATAAAATCACTCATGTTAATTGTTAAGTCTCAATATAGAAATAATTAATATGAATTATTTGACACATTAGAAATTAGGATTATGAAACCCGGAAAAGAAAAAAATCTAGGACAGGGACAGCGGCAATTATTAAGCTTGAAGGAAATCCTATTTTGAAAGCGTTACAGATTCCACGTCCCAACTTGGTAGCAAAATTTAATGTATTGTATCAGGTAATTTTGCTACCTTGGATACAGTAATTAAAATATGCATATGCACTGAATATCTGGTATAATAAATTAAAACAAATAAGCATATCCATGGATATTGTGGTTTAAAATATGGATGATAATTTATGTTTTGATTTCAATGTCTATTGATTTGAACTTTCTTCCTAATATACATTTACGATTCTCACTTTTTATTTAATATTCAATTCTAATTTAAAGTTACGATACTTCCGCAAAGCATTTACGAATAAATAAATTTTGAATTTGAACTAAAATATTGTATAACAATAGTATAGTCATTTTTAGAGATAAAGTTATGGGGGCCATGGAAGATTATTCCATAATCCTCGGTGGCTCCACACTGAAAAAAAAAACGCGTCAAATTGACTCCTATTTTGAGTTTTTAGTTTGTCTCAAAATCGGCTTAAAAATGTGAGTCAATTTGACTCATCCTAATACTTTACTCAAAAACAAGAGTCATATTGACTCCTATTGACTCCTAATAATTACATAGTCAGATTGACTCAGGTAGAGTCAACCTAGAAAAAGTCTCAAATTTAAAGTTTTGTCAGCCTTGACTCAAGCGATGAGTCAAGCTGAATCGCAATTTTTTCTCAATGTATAGGTATCAACAATATATTTTAACTAAATGTTTTTTATTGAAAGAAAAAATCAGACTTGACAAGATTATCGATATCTTTCTGTAAGACATTAATCCATATAATGGCGTCACTAAAAAGAACTCCCTATGTCTGCAAATGTGCACGTGATTTCCGCAAATAGTATATTTGGAATTAAAGAGATATGAATAACAAACAGCTATATTATGCCTTTATTACATCATTAACATTTATCGTTCCTGTGATCACATTCAGACCAAGAATGAAAACTGGTTTTCTTAGTGATAAAGTTAATCACTTTTCTTGATGTAAAAGTAATATATTCTTAGTAGTGTTCTATATTTTAAACTTTAATAACTACTTTAATATTGCATTGGTCCGGTTTTAAAATAATCACATTACTTTAGAATTATATTTCTTATTCGTATGTATGTTAATTGTTGAATAACTTAACGCAAGCGACTATATGCAACAAGAACGGCATTTTATGAAGGGTGCACCGACAGTTAGGTCCAGAACAATTGGGCCCAGGACACATGGGCCGCAACAATTGGGCCCCGACAATTGGGCCCAGGACAATTGGGCCGCGACAATTGGGCCCCGAGAATTGGGCCCGCCGACAATTGGGCCCAGGACAATTGGGCTTCACGACAATTGGATCCCAGACAATTGGGCCCCAAGACAATTGGGCCCACGACAATTGGGACCCAAAACAATTGAGCCCATAAAAAAATTGGGCAGAAGACACAGTAAAGAAGTGTTACTTTGTTATTACTAGGGTAGTGACAATATTATCTTTGATATATGCTATATATTATCTAAAATATGTTTATATTTTTTTGATTCGATTGATAAGGTATATATTAGCAAGCCCCTTAAATCACATTTGGATACTAATCTCATGTTTCGGTGAAATGAAAATCTTTGCAGTATTTAAATAAGTCGTATTACCTTGAATCATGTCATGTGGATCCAATGTGTAGTGTACATCGTCTGACAAAGTTGTCAGAGTAATATTTACATAATAAAATAGGTAAATTTTAAAGATTTTCGTTACAATGATTAAAGAAAAATTGAACAGTTGTAGGGATAAAAAGAGATTATAAGAATACATTGTGTTACAATGATTTATAAAACTCTTCTATATTGAACACTGAACAGTGAACAGGAAATTCCAATAATTTCAACATGTTTTGGTGGGCCACGGCCTTCTTTAAGTACTCACATTCTTATTTTCTATTGTTTCTTCATCTAAAATAGCTACATTCTTATTTTCTATTGACTACATCCTAACTCATTCACTTCACAGAAGTTCACTATAGCTATATACTCATAGGGGTTCTGCAACTAGGAAATTTATTGCTTACATGACCTATCTCAGAACAGAAAATTATAGTAGTTTAAAAGAATTTAATAATACTATTTATTCATGAAAAAATATGTTCTAATAGAAAATATATATTTTTCATAACGAGAATATTTCTTTATTTTAATTATGTTCAAGACTATATTTTCATGCAAAACTTTTATTGTCACAACCCTAGTTATTACAGTAGCAATGGTCTTTAATTAAGTTATACAGTAGACTCTGAATAAAATGGGCAGATAATATAATTGTCTTGCGGCCCAATTGTCTTCGGGCCCAATTGTCGGGGGCCCAATTGTCCCGGGCCCAACTGTCGGTCCACGCTACCAAGATTACCTGATTTTACAATTTGTGATTTCTTTCAATGGGGATTGATGAATAGTAAAGTATATCAAACTCAACCCAAAGATATCAATGAGTTGAAAGACACTATCCGTCAATCGTTTGCAATAGTATAACCTTTAAAATGTTGCATTACACTCTAATTTCATTTTAGACCCATTTAAATTTAGTCATGCTAAACAGTGGCTGTCAAACTGAAATATAAAATATGTTTGTCAAAAGAATTATAAACCTAAATAATAGCAATGACTGTCAAAATGAAATATGAAATACATAAGTATATATAGAGAAATATACACCTAGATAATAACAATGACTGTTAAACTGAGATATAATATATATCAAGTGAAATATAAAGCTAAATATTAAAATTTTAAAGTTTTTAGATTGTTTCACAACTTATAGTAAATAAATAGAGAAGTATGCTAAGTTTCGAATTCATTGACGTTGAACTTGATCTATTCTTCAGAAACGATGTAAACAAATGGCGTCGCACAGAGTACTGTCAATGATTATTTTAAGTCTTATTAGTTGATATTATAAGTGAATAGAGTGTAAAAGGTGATAAAAACAATTTTTTTAAATTTAATTTCCATAAAAATACAAATCTAACTGAAAAATAGCACAATTTTAATATAAAAACAAATGGAAAACATTCTGTCTGATGTCACTAAGAGTATTTTCGAATGTTCCAATATTGTACTTGGTATACTTCTCTATTTATTTACTATGTAGCAACCAAAAAAAATGTTGAACACTACCAAGATTACTAATTTTTCTGTTGAAGAAAGAAAGCTTTGGCACCAATAATACTTAGTAAAATTTTAAATTCATATTTCCCGTTTTAAAATTCCAAACCCTTTTATTTTTAATATAATTATTTTCTATAGCCACACCAACTTTCACCCTAAAGAGTATTACCTTTATTCTACCATTAGATATCTTCTTATATTTCTCAAGTTAATTATGGAAATATTGAAACCTCTTTAACGATCTTTTCTGCACCAGTTTATTAAGGGTCGAAACAGCAGTTATTAACTATGAGTGACTGAATTAACTTTTACATTGGAATGAATTGGTAAACGAATGCATGATCACTAATTAAGTCAATTAGCTATTAACAAAATTAGCATAACTTTATAATTAATGTACAATATTCAATCTAAATTATATTACAACGTTTACTCATATCCCATCAGAGTTTTATTCACTATTTCTCATAACTCAATTCTTAATAGGTAGGTATTAAATAAGTCTTTAATGTAAAAAAAAATTAACATAGTCCTAAATATTTTAAATATATCCTGTATAATTTAATCAGATCAAATTAATCAATTCATTACAATAGATTAATTTCTCACAAATATATTAACCATCGAATTTTCTAGAACTATAGGATCTTTCTATAGAACAAACTCTATAAATAATCTAAATTATAAACTAATCAATATATCCAAGCTTAATAACTGAAATTAGATTCATTTCAATCTATGCTCATAACCAATTAGCTGTCAGTAAATTAGATCACCTATCCTTAGTGGAGGACGATATAGAGTCATGCTGTGCAAGTATATCCTATAAAAATCGTTCAATTAGTATAGTTGCCATATATCGCCCTCCAAATGGGTCACTTGTTCGTTTCACCGATTGTATTTTGCGCATATTGAACGATCCTGCAGTGCGTTTAGGTTTGGGGGAGGTATTGCTAGTGGGTGACTTCAATATAAACTTGATTGGGTATGAAAGCTCTGCACTGATATGAGAAATTTTGTTCATAGTCTGTTCTCACTTAACTTTTTACCTACAATTAGTAAACCCACGAGATTTCCTTGTGGAGATCAGATGGGTCAACCCTCCCTTCTTGATCATATATGGTATAATAGACTTAATGTTGTAGATTCTGGTATATTGCTCTTTAATTGTACTGACCATCTACCTACATTTTTTATCATCAAATATTTCCAACTAGACAGTGAAAATTTGATTAGGGTTGAGTTTCGTGATCATTCTGTAGACAATTTGAATAGGTTTAGGGATGGGTGTGGAGGATTGGATTGGAGTTGTCTTGTTGGTGATGTAAACGCAGATTTTGTTTTGTTCTATGGAGTTATTAACGAACTATATTGCAAGTGTTTTCCTATAAAAGTAAAGTATGTGTCGCAAAAGAGACTTAACAAACCATGGTTAACTTCAGCTATTTTAAAATCCATTAAAACTAAATCTGCGTATTTCAAGGCTGCGAAACTTAATTTGATCTCAGATTCATTCTATAAATCATATAAAAATAGACTTGTTAATACTATAAGGAAAGCTAAAAAGAGGTACCATATGGATGCATTTAATAATTGTAAAAATAATTTAAAATCAACTTGGAATTTGATAAATAATTTAATCATGAGTATGAAATCGAAAAAAGTTGTATCTTCAATAATTATTGATGATAATGAAGTAACAGACATTCGTAACATTGCCGAATCCTTTAATAAGTACTTTAGTAATATTGGCTCTGAACTAAACTCTAATATAGTGGAGACTGTCCGGGACCCCACTAATAACATATCATTTAATCTGCCTACCTCTTTTTTTCTATCACCTGTATCTGACTCTGAAATTGTAAATTTGGTATCTAAACTTAAGAATTCTCATTACGGTCTTAATAACATTCCTACAAGGACTTTTAAATTTGTAGTTGAGCATCTGGCGAACCCATTATCAAAAATTATAAATAATTCTTTTATTTGTGGAACCTTCCCGGACAGTCTTAAGAGAGCAGTAGTAATTCCAGTTCACAAATCAGGTTCTGATTCTGAAATGAATAATTATAGGCCTATTTCTACTCTGCCCCTTTTGAGTAAAATTATTGAGAAATGTATGGCTAGTAGACTGACTAAATTTTTTGACAGATTTCAGTATAATTAGTCCATATCAGTTTGGATTTCAAAAAAGTAAAAATACAACAGATGCTATTTTGAGTCTGGTTGAATATATTTATGCCGAGTTAAATGCTAAAAGACATGTCCTGGGAGTTTCCATTGATCTGAGAAAGGCCTTTGACACCGTAAACCATGACATTCTTTTGAGTAAACTTTCCAAATACGGTGTCAGAGGAATTGCACTCTCTTGGTTCCGTAGTTATCTGTGTGGGAGAACGCAATGTGTTAAGGTTGGTTCTGTTATATCTAATGATTGTCCAATATCTTGCGGTGTACCACAGGGAAGTGTTCTTGGTCCTCTCTTGTTTTTATTATTCATAAACGACTTACCTAAAATTTCAGATGACTTGCATTTCACTCTCTTTGCAGACGATACAACAATAGCATGCAGCGATTCCGATTATCATTCACTTTTCTATAGATCTAATGAAAATCTTTCTACGTTATTTAATTGGACCATCATTAATAAGTTATCTCTGAACACTAACAAAACCACCGCCTTATTATTTACCAACCGTACTCATGATATTATTTCTCCCATGTTGCTGACTATAGGTAATTCTAGGATTGATTTCGATGAGAATATAAAATTCCTTGGTATACATCTGGATAACCACTTAAATTTCTCTCACCATATTCAATATATTTGTTCTAAACTTTCCAAGACAACAGGAATACTTTATAGAATATGCAGTTTCATTCCAGAGAGCGTTCTAATTGGTCTATATTATGCATTTGTTTATCCCTATCTGCTGTATGGTATTCTTATCTGGGGTGATGCTCCTGCTGTTCATCTCAACTCCCTAATTTTAATTCAGAAAAAAATTATTAGAATCATAACATCCTCTGAGTACCTGGCTGCTACTAGGCCTCTTTTTCTTAAAACTAAAATTTTACGTATTCCAGAAATTTATAAACTTGCACTAGGAATTCACATGTACTTGCAGCACAGTTCTGGAAATTTGTCTTATGCTTCTCACAACTATAGTACCAGATCTCGTAATAATGCACTCCCAACTTTCCAAAGACTATCACAATGTCAAAAATCATTAACATTCAATGGACCTAAACTCTGGAATACCATACCGCAGACCATACGCACCAGCAATTCTATTCATATTTTCAAGAAAAAATATAAGACTTATTTATTAAATGAATACGCTACGTAATCCTGTAGTCTTTCTTTATTTTTTTTTCTCATATTTTTAATACATTTAATAGTTTCATCACTTGTCCTAAATATTTTCACTGCTATAAATATCTGTAATAACTTTTAATCCTCCTCATATACATTTAATTTTTTTTTTTAATTTTTACTTTGCCTGAAAAGTTCAATTCAGAACTTCATATAGGCTTGAATGAATGTATTATTCTTTTTTTGTTCAATAAAGTTTATTATTGTTATTATTATTATTATTGTATTTATCTATGATTTGTTATATCATCGTAGTCCATATTTACATATAATAAGTAGTGTATTTATATAAATAGGTAGATAAACACAAGTTTCCTATAAAATATCGTGATGTAATTCATTTGCAATCACATATTCCCTACACTGATCAACAACCAGATTTAATTGATTGGTTGATTGTCCACTAAGCAATATCATTTGTTTAATTTAGTATATTAATATTAATTTAGGTTTATTTCTGTCAATATATCTCGTGTAGTAAAATAGTTTGCTTTTGGAAAAATCCCCTGCGCAAAACATGCCCCGAGGATAGAATACTCCCACAAAAAATAATCGAAAATGTAATAGTAATTCTCATGTTATTCTCACCATTATCAAAAAGCACAGAAGAAATACTTGCAAAGTAAGTGGTAACTGTAAAATCAATATCGAAACCCCCCCCCCCCCTCCCCCCCCTCCAAGAATGTAGGGTGCCCTCTCGATCTTAACCGGTCCACTAACCTAATCTGAACTTAGGATTTCTGGAGGATGTTTTCCGCGGGGATTTTCCTTTAGGGTATTTTCTCCGGGTACATTAACAGGAGTGTAAAACAGGAGTAAATAGGGCGTATAAGAGTGCATAAGAGCGTATAATGGCGTAAGCGTTAGGTTTAATGGAAAGAGGAAGTGGCATCACTCTTATTTTACCGTTCAGTACTTTAGTACCTTTAATGTATTTAATATATTGAGTAAAATTTGAAAGCTTCTATTAGGTGATGTGAAAATTATATCCTCACTTACATTTTATATTCTTTTGATACTTTTGAATAGACGGTTCATTTTATATTATAATCTGGAAGTTCATTTCGTTTCTTATAATATGTAACACTATTATTGAAGAAATAATATGAAAATGCATTAGATTGGAGTCATACATCTCATGAATATATAATTCATATAATTTAATCCGTTATTGGTTAGTAATCCCTGCATTGATTTATTAACATACAGGGTAAGTTACGAGTTATCGAACGGTTCCACATTTTCGAACAGATATGAAAAAAACATAGAAAAACTATTATATAACTTTTAATTTAATCATTATATACTTCTTTATTGCATGTTCGCACATGTAGAACCGACCAATAACTCGAAACTTACTCCTATGTCTTTAAATAATATGTACATATCAGACCATCAAAATGACGTCATCCATACATGTTCTACCCGTGTGAGTACGTTAGTACGTACAGAGCCACTGACTTATCAGAGGCTATCTCTCTTTGATTTAAAAAGACATTTCTTTCGAATGAAAAAATACTATATATAATTTTCTATAAAATTGATGAATATTTCTGTATATTCATTATAAAAGAGATCTAATTCTTTTTTAATCTAGTAAATACGAAATAGTTTATATTTTTCAATATGAATTTATAAAATAAATTCAGAAATATATTTAGAAATCCATATGAAAATTAAATTGTTTTCCTATCAATTAAATGAAAAATTCCAAAATGTAATTTGAATTGTAGTTCGTTTTATTTATATATTAAATATGCAAATCTAAGTGATCACATATTATTTATTTTGCCGAGCGGCCATTTAATTACGCTGGTTAAGATTCTCCCATGACTATAATAAATTGGCGTCATTTACTATTTACCTTACTTTTCAAATAAATAAAGCATTCTTCACTTCTGTAGTGTATCAAATAAAATATCGTACCGAAAGATCAAGGGTAATAAAAACAAATTACTATTAATACTCTAATTAAATAGTGAAACAGACAAAGGCTCAAATTGGCACTAGGATTTTCCCCCACCGGACTATTCCCAAAACCATTTAAAACCCTCGAATCTTCATTACTCTTTGTCGCAGAAGTGTAACACATGCAAAAACTTGAGGAATACGAATTAAACCTCCAAATCTCATTATTTACACGATCGTTTTAAGTTCCTGAAGGAATTTTCTCTTCTGTAAAGATTTTATTGTTTGTTTCTATATGTTTCTATATAGTTAACCACAGGAAACCTCTTGTCAAGAGAAACAAAGGGGAGTTAATTACCCTCACCAAATGCATTCCATGTTACATAATTTGAAAAGATTTGTTTCCTCTCACAAGTAGTAAATAACATGTCAAATGATATCTCTAGGTCACAATCACTCCAGCAGACGGGAAATATTATACAAAACTGCCTCTTTTCAAAATTACAAACATTATTAACTTCAAATAACTAACCGGTAAGAAGATTTCATTCCTACAAGTATGCAGAACCTATGATCTCGACCCTTATATTATAATTGAGCAGAATTAGTGCATCGGGTTTCAAATCAGATATCAGCTTAATGTAAGCTAAGTGCATTTAAAATTAGGTCCTAATTATATCTAGGTAGTTCTTGAGTATATTGGGAGTATCATTCTTCGACAAAGTATCATACTTATTAATAAATTGGTACAAATTAGCAAAAACTATGATATAACTAATTTTAAGAGATTTTTATTCGCGAACACTATGAGCTATTTTTGTGGGTATGTTGGTCAAGATTTAACTAGGGTTGGGTAGCCATGTTGTTTTTTGATCATATCCGCCCCTTTCTCTGCTATCATGATGATTGTCCTCATGGTGTTAACTCCGACTATTTTTGGCATGACAGAGCCATCTATAACACGCAGACCTTTTACACCTCGAACTCTGAAATGAAAGTACCCAATTAATATCTAATTTATCTCGTGTTTGCTTTGGAAATATGTATCGCAAATATCAAAAGGAAAATCAAAACAAAAACCATCTGATAGTTTCGTGAACTGTCATCTACTAATATTTAACAATAAAGCTCATGGATGCATAAAAACTATTTCTTGAATACAAGAAAGGATGGATGGTACAGGAAAATGAAGAGGTAATATATTAAACAAAGTTAACGATATTGTAGATTAATAATTACAATTATCTCAGATGGTTCAAAAGAGTAGGTACTTGAACTATTATTAGCTGGAATGATATTCTCTATTCAATTATATTTTTATTTAACTTAACTCTCATTTCAAAGCAAACAATATATGAAAATATTACCATATGTTAATATTTCTTATATACTTAAACATTAGAAAATAGAAATACCTATAGTTTATAAAATCATGTCAATTGCGAAGTATTTTATTAAAAGGATCAATTATTCTTTTACTGTGTTACCGACACTCATAAAAATTAAATTTATTTTCGTTTGCTACATTGAGTTAAGAAATATAGCACACAAATACTGTGCTACAAAAGATATTATACTACAATAAGATGCACTACTCTCGACAATTTCTATTTTAAAAGTGCGTTTTGGCGCCATCTGGTTTTAAAAGCGGGAAATAAAATTGAAATATTGTAAGGACAATCGAGGTATGTTGTTTGCGTGACGTCATAACAGCAACACTCTAAAATCATATTTAAAACAATTGAAGAAAGTAACATTATGAAAACTGTTTATTTATTTTATTATAAAAAAACAGTGATGAATCCATTCATGTTATTCACATGCACTTAACACCTTAATTTTCTATTTATGTGTGATGCCTTTTTGACGTCACGGTCACAGATCACTCGATTTGTGACGGCAGCTCACAAAGCTTTATTCTATAATACCTATCCTAGTAGGAATACCAATATTGATATAGGTTGCGACAATTGAGTTATTTGTGATGTGATGTAAGCAAGGATTACAATTTAATGAGAAAATTAGAGGTAATTAGCAGATTAAATAATTAATTAAATACATATTTATTTATAATATTATAACAACTAATAAACAGTTTTTTTTACAATTTCACGTTATTCAATTGTTTTAAATATGATTTTAGAGTACTGCTGTTGTGACGTCACGCACACAACTCGATTGTCCTTTCAATTCTATTTCCCGCTTTTGAAACCAGATAGCACCACAACGCACATTTAAAATAGAAATTGTCGAGGATAATGTATCTTATTGTAGTATAATATTTTTGGTGCTGCTCTTGCGAAACTGAAACCTATTTAACACGTTGACTACAATTCTAAAACTATAAGTTTACGTTATTGCTTCTGTATCAAATATAATACGTTAGGGCTAGCAATAGCAGCTAAGTGTCTCTGTTAGTACCTATTGATATTGTATGTATGATAAACACAGTGGTATAATTATATCAATTCAATCTGGGTTAAAAATATAGACAGTGGTATATATATTTGTACCATCATGCTGTCAACGTGTAAAATAACCATTGGTACCTATTCAATTATTAACCGACATGTGAAAAACTAAAAACCTACTTTGAAAGAACCATTGGTATCCAATTATTAACCGACATGTGAAAAACTAAAAACCTTTTTTTTTATATATTCATTGTCATTCAATTATTAACTGAGACGTGAAAAACTAAAAACCTACTTTTAAATAAACATTGGTATCCAATTATTAACTGACACCTGAAAAAAAACTAAAAACCTACTTTTAAATACCCATTGGTATAGAATTATTAACGGAGACGTGAAATTACGGTGAAAAACTAGAAACCCTTCACACAAATTCTTACTGCAGCTCTGAGTTCACCACCGCCATCGGGTCAGCAGTCGGGCCCATCTTGCAAGTTCCAGTAGGGTGGTAGTAAGTGTATAAGTTTTGCTTGATGTAACACTTCCAAAAAGATTTCGATTTTCTGCTTAAATTCTTACATGGTTCAGGAGACTAGAAATAAGAAGATAAATATCATGACTACAAAATCAATAGAGTGCAAACTCTTACTTGGTTTACTTTAGGAAATAAGAAAATAGATATCAAGAATTTTAAACCAATCGGTTGCTTATTGTTCAAATCAAAATCGAAAATGTTATTTAAAAATTTGAATAGTATTGCATTCCTATACAGTAGCGGACAAGATATAAGGGTATAAGGCAAAAACAAGTTAACTAAATCTTTAATTTCATAAAAAGTAAAAACCACACATTATTGAAATTTTGCATGTATTTTAATATAGAGCTCATATGTATTCGTATGAAATTTCAAAGCATTTGGACGAATATTCTAGGAATAGTTCCATATTTTACTTCAAACACTTAATTTTGCTCTGGTCAAAAGTTAAGGGTAGCCATCATAAACTTTGAAATATTCGCGGATATTGGCAATTAACTTAATAATTTGTGGATAATTCTTTGCTATATCACTCTAATGCATCTTCTACCACAAAATTCTACAAATTTGGCACAATATGAAGGAGTTATCCATCTTCTATTCATCCTCGAGAAATATCCACAATTCTTCCAAATTTCTTGTGTTTCTTCTCTGAGTACAGTTTCCAATTATTATCCAAACAATCTCAATTCAATTGAGGTCAGGACTCTGTGAAGGCCAGCTCATTAGAGCAATTTCTTCATCTTCTAATAGAGTCGTAACTCTTTTATCTGAGTAGTAGGGTACGTTGTCCTGCTTGAAACTCTGTGGTTGAGGGTCAGCTGCTTGTTGATAGGGGAGAGTATGATGATGAAAGGGCTGTTTTATACTTCTGCAATAACTCCTCGTAGATGAACAATGGGACCAGGTCCAGCAGAAAAAATGACCACTAAGACCATCACACTACCTCCTCCAAAATTAACCGTTTTCTTGACGCAGTTAAGAATTAACATTTCCCCTACTTTACGTTTAATTTGTACTTTCCTATAAGAACCAAAGACTTTTACTGCTTATGTTGAGCCACAATATGTTGCACAATCGTTTTGGACCTTCATGTGGCAATAGAAATCTCTTGCAACGACAATTAGAGACTTTATCAGAGGGGAAACTTGAGGACATTTCTTGAGGATGAATAGAAGATGGATAACTCCTTCATATTATGCAAAATTATTATAATTTTGTGGTAAAAGATGCATTAGAGTGATATAGCAAAGAATTATTCACAAATTATTAAGTTAATTGCCACTATCCACGAATATTTCAAAGTTTATGATGGCTACCCTTAACTTTTGATCAGAGCAAAATTTAGTGTTTGAAGTAAAATATGGAACTATTCCTAGAATATTTGTCCAAATGCTTTGAAATTTCATACGAATAAATATGAGTTCTATATGAATATACGTGCAAAATTTCAATAATGTGTGTTTTGTATTTTTTATGAAATTAAAGATTTAGATAACTTGTTATTGCCTACCCTTATATTTTGTCCGCTACTGTACATCAGCAGGTTATTCTATAATTCTAATTCTGAAAATTTAATTCATTTCTTAAATTTATTCATACCTTTATTTTGAGTTTTGGTCGTAGTTTTTCTTTCATTATTGGAGATTCAATAAATTTGAAGGCGAGGATGATACCTGTTTGGTTTAATAGTTATTATTAATAAAATATAATGAAAATAGATTATTGACTGACTTAATGGTTATTTACCTACCCTTTAGAGCAGTTTCCATATCCTTTTCAACAGCTAATATATTAGAATCTATAATGGGATCGTCACTGTGATTGCGTGATCGGAGCTCCACAGTCCCAATGCTTTTAGGATGGTTCAAAATGACATTAACTTGTAGAACTTTCTGTGAACATTCACTTTTTCATTAAATATGTTTTGCCAAAATATAACAAATCTGGTTATCTTCAGAAATTTAAATGATTGGCATAATTATAAACAACATTCACCTGCAGTACAGTTACATCAACGCAGATATCCGTTCTGTTAGCGTTGGTTTTATCATTCACATTGGCAAATATGAGAGCATCGATAGCAATAGGCTCTGACAATCGACCTGGATTAAAATGTTTTCGTTAAAAAGAAGCAGAGATACTTTCATTGCGAAATTTAGCATCCTCAAGTTGTTGCACAAAGAAGAAAAATATATTCTACCTTTTGAATTAGATGAATAATTATAATTTCAAATTGATAGAATAATGCTATATTAATCATGAATGATAAATATAATTTTGTAAAAGAAAATATTGGAATCGTGAATTCAAGCCAAGTTTCAGGAGATTCTGATTCCTGATTCTTGCAACTAATAAAATTAATATTTGAAGCAAAAGTGAACTTAACATTTGCAAGCCTTTCCCACTTATAAATTTTGATTACCGATTTCCAACTGAGACTCACCAGTTCTTCTCGCAGCAAACTGTTTGAAGAGTCTGAAGAAATTGACTCTAAGATTATTCCGCCTATCATCTTCGATGATCCATTTCAATCCATCTATATGATGATGATCTTGCAGATTTCGACCAACACCTTTCAATGGTACCTCTACTTTGATCTGATAAAATAAAATTGAAATGTTACATTTTGGATAAACATAAAGAATCTCACTCTAATATCTACATTTTGAGCGCAATATACCCTATGTTTCTGAAGGTGGTTGTGAGGTCCAATTCCAGACAACAATAATAGTTTGGGAGAACTGATGGCTCCTGCTGACAGAATAACTTCTTTGTTTGCCTTCACTATCCTCGTCTGTAAAATAATTCATTATTGTTAATACTTCTGCAGATAATATTACTAAAAAGCATTAAAAACTGCGTAATTTTGGTTTCTGATATACTGAATATATAGTGTCTGGTGCTAGAAATGCATACCTTGCCATTGTAGAGATACTGTACACCATATGCTCGCTTAGAAGCGTCAACTAGAATCTGTAAGTGATGATCCAATAAGTTATTCGAGGATTTAAAATATATATATATGAAATAACTATTAAATGAAGGAGTTATAACCCTGATAGTAACGGGTCATTCCCAGTTTCCTAGTTTGAGGTGAAGTGATAGGGAGGAAGGGGATGAACCATGAACTCTTTATCTTTTTGTTTTATATTTTGTAATAGTGTATGCTCTCATTAATTTGAATTATTTTTCACTCATAGCTACACCAATTAGACGAATGAATAAACCAAGTTCACCTGAAATATAGCAAGATTTAAATGAATTTCACTATGTTATTATAGGAGCTATTAAAAAAACAGAGAGGAGTCAATTCGACTGCTCTTCTCGTTACCTGTACTAGCTCACCTTAGTGACCTCTGCTCTCGTTCTCACCAAAATATTAGCTTTGTTCATTATCGGTCTCAAGAACGCTTCACTCGTGGATTTTCTTATTCCATTTTCGGCATTAATGTGGGACACTGAAATACCTGCCTGAAGAATATGACAACAACAGATTAACGTTATCATGATAAAATTTTATCAAAAAATGGTTCAACTAACAAACTTTCGTAGGTGAAGATCCGTCAAATTCTTGATACCCCATTTTCTTGCCAGCTTCTATCAGAAATTTTGTTACTGGATGTGTATTATTCCTCATTTTAATTGGTAATCGTCCCCCTTTTCCGTAAAGATTTTCTTTAAATAGAAATTCCTTGTTAAATAAGATCTGACATGTTCAACACTACTAACATACGGAATACACTTCATCAAACAAACCTGATTCTGGAGATTGGTATCCAGTGAAATCCTCGGATATTTTGAAGTATGGAAGTAAAGAGTTATAATCCCAATTTTCATTTCCTAATCGAGCCCAATCATCGTAATCTAACTTAGAGCCTCTGAGAGAAACGAGAGAGTTAACGGTTGTTCCTCCACCAACAACTCTTCCCAGTAGCATTTCTTGATTCTGAAAATTGTCCATTGATCATTTCCATTTACAAATGGATTAACATCACAAGTTCAACATCATTAAAGAACTCGCTGGTAACCTGTCATCACCTTCTTTTCATCTAGAATTACAAGTTTTTTTAAATTATTTTTATATTTCACCTGTTTAGTAGTAGGAGAGTATATTGCATCATTTGGCAGCATAGCGTTACTCCCACCGGCAAATGCCAGAGTTGATTCTTGTGATGCTGACTTTCCGTATTCAAGAATCAAGACAGAAGCTCCTACTTCTGCTAACCTCGCACCAACCACGCAGCCTGCAGCTCCAGCGCCAACTTGAATTATGGAAATACTCAGAAAATTAACAATGTTTTTAATATTAAAAAGAATTTGATTAATCATTACACAAAAAGAAAACTTATAAATACACTTATTATAAATAATTTTTGTTCTTGTTATTATTACCCACAACGAAGTCGTAGTTATCTTCAGGAATGGTCTGAGTCTCGAAGTTGTACGGAAGATCTTGATTGAAGAGGATAGTGATCAGAAGTTGCATGGGAATCCAAACACCGATCTGAACTAAATTTGCTCGAGTACTCTCAGAAAGTATCATGTTTCTTAGAACTGGTACAAAATGTGCTTTTTGCAATAGATATTACTAATAGATTTAGACTAATTAAAAAAATTTAATTGCCCAATAAAACTCAAATAAAGAGTACCAGGACGGGCTTCAGAATAAAAAAAATCAATATAAATATTCCTTCACATAATTTTTGTAAGTTATGAATTTCTGAATAAATATTCTCATTCTCATTCATTCTCATCCAATATTGGTATAAAATCGAAGATTTAAACTGTTGGCTTTAAAGATAACAATTAGTTTTCGTCAGACGAAATGCATGTTGATGTGAGAATGTTTAATTAGTGGTTCATAATATTCACTAGCTAACTGATTTTCATGTACCCCTCAAATTTATAACGATGTTGAAGTAGTTGGGATTGATAAGGTTCTTAGATACGTAAATTCAAGTTTAGCAAATGACCAAGATGGATCAGCTTATTCTTCTGTTCTTTTTCTATCTTCGATGAATTTTCTACTTATATGGTGCTAAGACAAATGCCACCCGGACACTTACCCGTCCCACCGAACAATGCTACCTGGCCGCTCCGATATGGATCTACTTGAAGTGATGGATCGGCTTGCGTAATCCAGCGAAGCAAAGGGCTATACTAGATTAGATCATATAATTCTGGGCAGTCATTTGTGCAGTAATCAGACCAAGAATCCCTGGGTGGTTAATAGGGAGTGAAGGCTCTGATATTTCGAGGCTCTCCTCGAAACTAGCAAGTTGATTTGATGAATTACTTGGATGTTCTCCGACTGAGTCTCTAGCCCAAGCGTAATCATGATACCAGCCTACATCCTAAATAAGGGGGACCAGGTATGCATCTGCATTGACGATATGTAGACTATGGTTGAACCGGTTACTGGTGAGCCAAATAAGGTGTTTGTGATCGACCTTTGGGAGCCTTTTCAATGCAATACAGCACTTTCGATAGGATTACCCAATAGTAGTCAAAAGCTGAACTGTGGCCCTGAAGTAGCGTCCATGGTGTCATGGTTAATCCGCCACATAGTTAGCACCGGGAGTTTCAAGGCTCGCTGCAGGAGGTAATTGATTAATTGATTGAATGTTTGCTGGTAATGTTCAAAAGGGCGGGTCATGCTGTGGGTGAGATTCTGGTTCGTTTTTTTCGGGAAACCGTCGTAGCAGAAGGCTAAGCCCTCTAGGCCAGTGGTCAACAACCTTATTATCGTCGAAGACCGGTAAACGTTGAACAATATTTTCGCAGCCCGGAAGGATGGATGGAGCATTATTGCGTGCGTAGTATTGCTAATAGTATTGCGTGCGTAGGCCAAAACATTCGTTAGCTATTGCATAAGTAGTTACTACTTTCTTATGATAATAACATAACGAGCTTAATATACATACATAATCCTTTATTTGAATATTCCTTTCAAAATAGCACTCAGGTATAAAAAACTGTACTTCGGTAGAGGAAAGACCCATAATCAGGTACAAGAAATGGATCACCTGTAGAATTCGCACCTCAGTCCAGGTTGGGCGGATTTTACCGGAGTGAAATCATTGATGTGAAGATTGTACAGGAGTGAAATAATTGGGGTGCAGATTGTACAGGAGTGAAATAATTGGGGAGCAGATTTTACAGGAGTGAAATAATTGGGGTGCAGATTGTACAGGAGTGAAATAATTGGGGAGCAGATTTTACAGGAGTGAAATAATTTGGGGGCGGATTGTACAGGAGTGAAAACTTCAGTTGAGGATTGTACAGGAGTGAAATTTTGGGTTGCGGATTCTACAGGTGACCCAAAAAAAGATAGTAGGTAATACTCAAGAACGAAAAAAATAATAATGAGACAGTCAATAGTCAGGTCTAGGGTGATTTTTCACTTTCACCCTTGTACCCTCTTATTTTCATAATCATTATATAATCATATTGAATTTATTTGTCAGTATATTCATTCATTGTTGAATATTCTTCCACAGCCCTGTACTAATCTGGTGATGAGTGAACCTCTCAGGAAATTGTCTAATGTGTCTGTAATTTATGCATAAGCTTACGTTGATGACGTACTCTCGCTATCAACCAGGATAGAATCTTTTACTATTAGTGAACGAGTCCAGGAAGGATTGATTACTGTTAAAGATTTGGACAGAGAATCTGGACAATCCTTGTGCAGTAATAAAACTGTTGTCACTATGTTTACATGGAAACGCAAATTGAACTATCGCCCCTTAACTTCTTAAGACTTGTAGAGCAAGAAATCCAGCTTGTGGTCAAAGTTATTTATGTTGTAGTGACTCTTGAGTCAAAGTTGAGATGGATCCCCTATATAGTCGACAAGTCTGCCAAAGCCAATAGATGCCTCCTAATATGTTGACAAGCAGTTGGACAGACTGGAGGACTCTCTCCGAAGGTCATGATGTCAATTTTCACCACTATGATCCAATTTATTAGGAGCTATGCTGTTACGGTTTGGGTGGCAGGGCTGGAAATTCGGACATGCGACCTGAATCTGTCTTCATTGCAACAGAAGGCTTGTATTGCCATTTCATTAGCTTATCTGGGAACGCCAACAGCCGCACCTCAGACTGCCACCTCTGAGTCTCTGACCTCTTTCACAAAGGGACAGCGATGACAGGTGTCTACATATGGGTCTTTGGCTCATCCTAGCCAGGTGAATTGGTGTGACAGGAACTCCAGGACCTACCTGAACTAGCCTAAGCTGCACGCGGGTAAATAAAAGGAGAGAGTTGAGACAGCCAATCGTAAGATTTTAAGGTGTGTTCAAGCACAGATGCAGGAGTCCACTTCCCTGGACTCCACTATTCCTAATTGAATATCTAGGGTATCACTCTTCCGATCTTTCTGGCAGCAGAGAGACTGACCACTGACCAGCATCATTTCCTGAGAACATGATGTGGAGAGAGTAATCATATAATATGACAACCAAGCGGCCAATAAAGCTGTGGTAGTCAAAAATCAAGGAGCTCACACGGTAAACTGATGCGTAACTCTCTGGGATACTTGACTGACGTTACTCTTCAGTTGGTTAAGGCTCACGTCGCTACCATTTGCAATAAAACTGCCGATTTTCTAGCGAAGGAAGCAGCTTAGACCTTATGTGAAGGACCAGAACCCTTTCCACTAGTGCCATATAGCGCATGTAAACTCTTAGTTTACCGGTGGATTTCTGAAAGCTCTAGAAGAAACTGGGACAGCTCATCTTTTCGCAGACTGATCAAAGTTCTATTTGAGCGGCCTCTTGATAAGAGAGGTTGTCAAAGACTTTTGTCGCTGAACAGAAGGAAACTTCGTCTAACCCTTCAAATCCTAGTTGGGCACGGGAACATGGGTCATGGGATCCCATAGCAGGATTACTGGAAAAAGGAGCAATGATACTTACCTACGATGTTGTCTTTGCCCAGGGACAAAAACTCATATATTGAAGAATGCGCTTCTATTAAAAAGCTTAGAAACTCTATTCTGGATGGATTTCTAACAGAACTCCACAGAATTACCAGAACTCTCAGCTTCTGGCACCTTTCTACTTTTCTTGAAAGAATTGGGAGGCTGCAAAATTTCCATGACTAGCGTCTGGATCGGTTCAATGAGAATTCAGTACGTATGGGTCTACCCTTGGCCTAAGTGCTCACACGCCTTCACTATGGCGAGCGGAGACCCCCATTAATAATAAGAATTGCCACCCGGACGATTGTGCCTCCAATTAATTATTATTAGGGATGTGACAATATGCTTTTAACATCTTGGATAATAATAGACGAAAAGAAAATTAAATAGTATCGAATTCTATGAAGGAATTTAAAATAGGTGCATATTTTGAGTGACCGATTTCAAATACTGTAACATGTCATATCCTAGTTTACGGAACATATTTGTTAAAAATAATGGAAATAAATTGTATAATGAAAATAAATTGTATGACGAAAGTAATATTTATTTATTATACCACCATTGGAAATAATATTAAAGCAATAAATGCTGAGTGAAGAAATTTTTATATTAAAATGGAAATAATTATATTGTCCGGTGACGACTTGAGAGATGAAGCTTACAATATAACATGAATAAACCAATCTTATTTTGTATGATATTACATCTCGATTGTATGTATATTTTAATGAGATGCCTTACCTTCACATACAATTGCCCCTATGATGTACTAGAAGGAAGATTTTGGGATTAAAAAAAAACTAAGAGACGGGTTTCAAGTTGTAAGGATATCATTTTAGCGACCATGATCACCTTGAGATTAATGAAAAGCGGAAAAGTTTCTGCACAAACCAAAATAATAATATTAACAAATTAACAAATTAACAATATGTACTGTGATAACTCGTTCAAATTATAATGTTTTTCCATTATCTTAAAAACACGCTAATTAAGGGATTACAATGGATATAAAATTCGTCTTCAACACGATTATAAAATTATTTGGCGATCAACTTGGCAATACTGCGCATGTTGTTATTTGTGAAATGTAGGTACTATAGCTATGCAGAGAATTTAGTTCATTCAGGGGTAGGGTATCATTAAATTCTGGAGAGTCTACCTTGCTTAGATATTTTCTTGTACTGTTATAGTATATGTGAGCGTGTGTTGATTTTCCTATGCAAAACACAAATTAAATGAAAAAATAAACTTATAATTTTCTTTCGTTGCAACTTGAATTAAGTTAAAATTTAAAGCTGGGTAAGTGCAAGTGACTCAGAAATGAGTAATTAACCAAAAAGCTAATTCTTTCTCGATAATTAAACAGAAAACCATTTGTTAAAGTTACAGGAGAAAAAGTTACAGAAAATTTATAACATTAATTCGAATAGCGAGATTGTCTATTTTCTTTACGATATAAAATTAAAAGATAAAAAGTAGCGCCTCCACTCGGTGGATCAAAACGTGAAATCATCAATTACATCAGAACGCGGCCATGTTCGCTCTTAACTGTCGATTGTAAATTACAGTACACATTGAATACTTCATATTGTAAATGAAATAAAAAATTACCTATAAAGATTTTAGAAGCTAATAAGGTTTGAAGATAAATTGTATACTATATAGTATTGAATTGTGTATAATAGCATTGGAATTATATAATATATAGCATTGAATCAATTGAAAACTAATTACCTATAAAAAAAAACACGTGTCAATGCTAGTGGCGCCACTAGCTTGTATGTTACGCGGCTGGCAAGAGTACCTACTAATTACCCATATTTCAGATCAATGATTTATATTTTTTATACATTTACTATTTATACTCTGAAACTATAAAAATTTCAAGCAAAAATCTCGTAACTTCTTTGTCTAGTTTATCTGGAGCTCCAAACAGCTTCTTCTCTCAGATACCTCACTCACAACACTGTACAGTTCACTAGTCTGTTTCTGCCTATGCAGTGCGAAGTGGGAAAATATCTTAGTTTGTCAAAATACCCCGTGAGCTGCATACCAATGGTTGTTTATGTGGTTGGCGGACACTTGGCTGTAGGACATTTGGCCGAAGGGACGTTTGGCCGAAAGATTTTTATTTAGAAAACAAAAATTGGATATTACATTTTACATGGTATATTATATATTACTTAATTTTATATAAAAAATTAGTGTATTTTCCTGTTGAAAATAACGGGTCATCATCAATACCAATTTATTACCCGTTATTAGGTTAATTTTAATGAATTCAATTGAAATTAAACTTTTTGCATAGTCTAAATTATTTTATAGACAAAATACATTTAAAAATTATATGAAAACAGGGTAATTCAAATATCCAGTCAATATATTCCCTTGCGTACCATAGTTACATTCTTCATGCTTAAAGGTACGTTTTGCATGCAGCGATTGATGCGATCATCGTTCATCGATGATCATCCAGCAATAGGAATACACTGAAGTAGAGCTCAGCGACAATCGGTCGTTGTAAAACAGCCCCATAGGAATAGCATTGAAGTAGTGCTCAGCTTTAAACGCTTGGCGATGATTACTGATCGATGATCGTAATAATCACCACATGCAAAACGTACCTTTATACATGTCGTGTAGAAGCGGACACCAAACACATAAATAAATAACACACTACGGGAATTATTAGTATAGATAATAACTTTATATATTTTTATATTTTAATTTTATTTTTTTAGTATTTTAATAATTTTTCATATTTAATTTATATAATATATTATGTGTATTATACATAAAAGCTTGGTCTCAAATATAAAAAGTGCTCATTGCAAAAAGTTTAGCTTGATTGATTTTAACAGAGCCCTGCACACTTGAGTTTTTCAGCAGTGTTTTTTCTAACGCAACATAGCTCAGTCTCCTGCTAAAAAAAGAGCGGAATTTTAAATGCTAGAACTTAAGCAGGATACGAATGTCTATTGTATCGTTCACATTTGCGTTTTTTTTTACTGTTGTGATTGCATACATACAAAGTACTTTTGACGAAAAGAGGACAATAAATAGAAAATGAAAACTAATGGCGATGGTTATCATTTTCTACCAACGTAACAAGAGTCCATTGGCAATTGTGATAGAGTTGCAATAGTCAGTAAGTTATGAATTATCGGACAGTTACACATATTCGACCATATAAGAAAATGTATATACCTAATTAATATGACATTTAAACTCGTTATTTGTTTATGATCGATAATTTTGAACAAACCCTATCAAGCCAAAATACTTTTTCCCTTATCATGACCAGAGAAAATGATGACCAGAGAAAATGATTACCAGAGGAAAATGATAACCAGAGAAAATGATGACCAGAGAAAATGATTACCAGAGGTAAATGATAACCAGAGAAAATGATTACCAGAGAAAAATGATAACCCGTGAAAATGATAACCAAAGAAAATGATAACCAGTGAAAATGATAATCAAATAAAATGATAACCAGAGAAAATGATTACCAGAGAAAATGATAACCAGAGAAAATGATAACCTAATAATAACCAGAAAAAAAAGATAAGATCAGCTTTTTTAACGCGGCGTTGCACAAACGCAATTGTGAACACATGCCTAATGAGCTTTTTTTCTAACGCAGCGTTGAGAAACGCAAGTGTGAAGGGGGCCTTAATAACCAATGATAAAAAGTTCAAAAGTATGAAGAGAAGCTTTTTCCACCTCTTATATTAGCGATGAAATCCATGATTATTAAGAAATCATATTATTGAGTAATATATGCGTTACGCATTATGTACTCATTAAATTTTATTTTCTTATTTATAAAATAGCTTTCAATTCTATGGCATTAAAAATAGTAATTAAATCAAACGGAGGCCGCATTTCGTTTCATTGATACACATGGAACAAAAGTCTTTCGGCGAAATGTCCGTTTGGCCAAATCTTTTCAGCTAAGTGTCCACCGACCAAGTGTCGTTCAGCCGAGTGTCCACTCACGGTTTATGTTTGTAACCATGGTTAAAATGTATCTATTTTTTTTCCTGTAAATAAAATCATAAAGAGATTTTCAATGATATATAAAACTAAAGAATTAAAATATTTTCTGAAGTTAATGGACTACCTTAACCATCATTTCATTTATTTTCTAATATTATAGTGAACGAGATCTTCAATATTTATTGTTTTGCAAACATTTTTCAATTAACAGTGACTAGCATCTGATGATATACCTACCACACCAAGAAAGAAAATTTCACAATAGGTTAATAAAAAACTTCTTATTGAAAGGTATATAAAAACGGCATGTAAAAAGGTATATAAAAAGTTGGCATATCAGATTATTTAAAATAAAAAGTTAGGGATATTATACACGTGCATGAATCATTTTAATCATTCATTTAAATTGCCATGGTCATCTATCTACCTTCCTACTAGGTAGAGTAAAAATTTTGAATATTCGTTTTATGTCAAAGAATTCAGCTATTATTAAAAAAAAACATGTACAACAATATGAAGTTATATATATTTATCGAGATAATTTAAAACATATTCAAAGCTCTCATTCTCTACAGATTTGATGATTGTTTATTTTTTGTAGATGATCATACCTGTACCTCCATTACCCAACAGATAACCTACCCTTTCCACACTCTGCAGTGGAATCATGAAATAATTGATCTAAAGCCCCGTCCACATGGTCAGTTTTTTCAGAGAAGTGACATACTTAATGAGAAAAGAAAACCTATACTTTTGGCGAGAAAAATTGACCGTGTAGACACTCCTTGAAAACAGACGATAAGTTTGTCATTTAGTTTGACATTAAGTTTGTCACTTCTCAAAAAAAAAAATGACCGTGTGGACGGGGCTTTAGACGTGAAAAACAAGCGGATAGTTTGACCTAAATTAAAAATGAAATTAATTATATGGGATTATACATATATGAATATCTTGAAAAAATTTAGGAATATGAATATTTACCATCACAAAAAAAATTCACAAAAGGATATAAAATTACCTAATAAATTACATATAGATAATGCAATAGTTAAATGTAGTAAAAATGATTGAAACGTCACGCACCTTCCATGATATTCTACCAACAGTCGCTAAATATTCCAAATTATGTACTGTATTGAGACATCTTCTACTTAACTGGTTTGTGCCTGAGTGTGGTTTGACCAATGTTTAAGTAGCAGGTGTTCGCAAAAAAACAATTCATATCCGTACCTGTTATTCCTAGTTGGAAGCTATCTATGCTGGAGAGCTAGTGCATGTGCTCCTCGCAATATGCCTATTTGCATAATCTTGAAAATGCGCTACGCGTTTTTAAATCCAATTAACTCTCTACTGCCGAGCGTGCGTTAATACATTCATTTTATTTATTATGATTTCGAATACTAATCGAGTTGGATACAACTAGTTTGTTGTATCCGCTAGTTTGTTGTACTGCGCACTTTATGATTATCTAATTACCTGTCAGGGGGCAGCACGCACCCCCATACACATATATATCAGTATTTAATTTCATAATAAATACAATGAATGAATTAACGCACGATCGTTATTTGGGGATAATGAAGTTTGAAAATGCACAGCGCTTTTTAGAGATTGTGCTAATCGGCAAATTGCGTGGAACACAGGCAATGCCCGGGGAATATTAATTTCGATTTGTCTTCTGGGATGGACTGGATAAATAGAGATGGTGGATAAATAGAGATGGTGGATAAATAGAGATGGTGGATAAATAGAGATGGTAGATAAATCGAGATGGTGGATAAATCGAGATGGTGGATAAATAGAGATGGTGGATAAATAGAGATGGTGGATAAATAGAGGTGGGAAGGTACCATATTTGGTTTAAAAGAAAATATGATCCTGTTATTTGAGGGGCAACATTAAGCTGCATACGAATTATAATACTAGCATCTTACAGGAAAGGAGTATTTAAACGAAAATATTAAAATATATAAATTGTTTAATGATCTTATACATTACAAACATATTTGTTCAAAATATATTGAGATGAAAAGCAAATGAAATATACATATAAGCGTTAAAATATAAAATAGCACTGCATTACATTTATGTGCATATGACTATACATCTCGAGAATATACAGTTTCTCTTTCACAATTTCTGATTTTTACTGGTTTTACTCCATGCAAAGAAACTTATATCCGTAATAATTATTCACACTTTACTAATTTCACTTTTCCAAGAATAAACGTTGCTAATTTAGTAATTGTAGTGTTTGTATGTATTTTAAAATTAGTCTTACAAATTTGTAAGATTTGAAAATTGGAAAACTGTCATTTAAGAAATTAGCATAATGAGGATACACTTTTATATTATTAGTACATCAACTATTTACTTGAACTCATAAGGGATGTGATATTGGCACATATATAAAATCAACACTCACTGGATAGAGTAACAGATGAAAAAAGTTTTTGTTTACAAAAGGTTCTTTTGATTATTTTCTTACAAAGAATTTGCAGAATACACGACGAAGGGTGGATAAATCGAGATGGTGTGGACAGTGGACTAACGGAGGTAAGCATAGCTAAATACATCGAGAGAGGGACTAATCGAGAGAGTTACTTACTACGCTTGGAATCTCCTCCTGCAACATATAGTACTGAATGAGGATGCCTCCTTGTGTTTGAGGGATTAGGATCTTGTAACCAGGTCTAGTAAGACGACCCGTATTTCATTTCTGTGCGTGTACGGTATTTTGAATGAAATGAAATAGGAGTGGTAGAAATTACTTATTGGCATCTCTTGGAACCCATACTGTTATAATTTGGATTATGTTTTTTTTTTCATTTTTACGACGTTTATCATCGTTTTAACGCTACTTGCAATTTTAGAGGATAGCAGTAGGGTTTATGCTCTTCAACTACGAGATCTTAGATTTGTCTTTGGTAGACTCATAAGATTCATTTACTATCATCTCTTCAGTTTCCTATTGTATCCACGAGTGCTGCCACATGGTGCTTGTGTCATTTTTCTTCACATCCTTTGTTAAATGACTTCATTCACGGAGTAGCTTTTCTGCATCCATGAGCATTTTCACTGACGGTGGTAGATGACTGTTAATGAAGCCACATTCCTTTCTGACTGCTTCTTCCAGTCATGTTATACTTAATTCCCTTTCCACGTCAGCGATATGGCCTTTGGTTTCGAAGCAGACGTTAAACACCATAGTAAATTATATGTTTTTGAAGGTATACTTTAGATATTTTAATATATAACTATTAACAGTTTGAAAATAGCTCTCAATAGTTTAGATGAGTCATCAGTAGGAACTAAGAAAGATTTGTCTTCCATAGAAAAGCCTGCACGAGGTGTCGACATGGGCTCTGCTCACCTACAGCACACAGAAACAGCTGTAGTGTTTTGTTATATTTTTTAAATATCATTCTTATTATTATTATTATTTACATAGGAGAGGATGCTGTTAGTTAAGTGTCATGTTGACATTATTAAGTTCAGTTTTTCAAGAGTACACCGTAAGAATAGTACGTGTGCAGCTTCTCTCTTATCCTTTATAATTGATTATTTTGAGATATAACAACAGCCCAGATGGTATTTTTCCATATGGGGAGTGTGAGCCAGCATCTATCCCTCTTTAAACCTCATACTTATACTCAGCTGACATTGAGACCAATCCTGGTCCTTACATGTGTCCACCGTGCGGTCTTCCCTGGATCCACCGTACTGGTGGGACCCAGTGTGTGGGCTGGAGGAGGTCGTCCTGTGCCACCGTGCAGGTGGGTCGCCCTACACGAGGTGGAGGGGACCTCATCATACTGATCCACAAAAACATACTGTTCACTAACACCACGGACGAAATACTCTGACGAATGTCAATAGACCGCACACTTGAGCTACATTCTAAACGTATACAGATACATAAACGCCCGTACAACATTACAAACATTTAGATATGCCAATTGCCCAGTGCACTCATCAGTGATGGCACTGGTGGGATTCAAACTGTCTAGCAACCGATTCGCGCGAATCCCTTGCACCGAACCTCCTACTGACGTGGGGAAAAATATGTCTGCTGGAACATAAAAATATTTGTCCTAGCAGACTCGAAAGAGTTACTTTACGTTTAATAACAACAAAAACTCTGCATATAGGTAAAGATATTGACAAAGTGGATATTGTGGCAAAATATTTACTATTAACTTATAAATAGAAGCTTCATAAATTATGGCTGATCAGTGTCACTCGTTCTACGTACAGTAAGTTACATACACCAAGTCACCTAGTCTACGTACACCAAGTCACCTAGTCTACGAACACCAAGTCACCAATACTACGTACACCGAGTCAAATAGGTCAACGCAAACCATTCTTCATACACACACAAAAGACATCTCTTTCACCTCTCCTGACATCACACTCCTGCATTAGGTTTCAGATTTTTTAAGTTAAGTGCATTTGAAGTTAGGTCTTAATTATATTTAGGTAGTTATTGAGTCTATCGGGACTATAATTCTCCGACAAAGTACTATACCGTTTAATTGGTACAGAATAATAAAAAACTATGATAGAACTATAAGTTTAATAGACGGTACACACGTGTAGATATAACTACGCAGTTGAACTGTACAGGTGACAGTTAAACTTTAGAAAATTTTATTTGATTCAATCGAACTGGACAGTTCAGTTGAACTGAGACTCCCACAAACGACAGTTATAACTGTACAGTGTAACTGGAAGAATTATGCAGTTATAACTGCACGTGTGTGGAGTGTTTAATTCATGGTATGTAGCTCAAGATTTAACTAGGGTAGGGTAGCCATGTTGTTTTTTGATCATATCCGCCCCTTTCTCTGCTATCATGATGATTGTCCTCATGGTGTTAACTCCGATTATTTCTGGCATGACAGAGCCATCTATAACACGCAGACCTTTTACACCTCGAACCCTGAAATGAAAGTACATAATTAATATTCATACTTAATTTGTTTCGTGTCTGTTTTGGAAATTTTATCTCAAATTTCAAAATGGAAATGAAAACAATTTTAGAAATTATATCGCAAATACCAAAAGGAAAATCAAAACAAAAACCATCTGACAGGAAAATGGTTTCGCGGACAGTCAATTACAAATAATTGAGGATAAAACTCGTGGATGCAGAAAAACTACTTCGTGAGTATATGAAAGGAATGTAAAGTAAAAACGTACAAGATCCGATGATTGCATTCACGGACAGATGAGGAAAATGATGAGGCATTATTAAACAAAGTTTACGATCCTACCTACATGTTGTAGATTGTTTCAAATGGTTTGAAGGTATTCTGCTATTATTAGCTGGAATGATATTTCCTCTAATCATTTATTTTTTCCATTTAACTTAACTTCTCTTTCAATGCAATCAATCTATGAAAATATAATCTTATGTAAATTTTTCTCAAATACTAAAACAATAGAGAAAGAGAATCTGTCAACTGCGAAGTATTTTATTATAAGGAGCAATTCTTTTACTGGTTACCAACACTTATTAAACAGTTTTGTTTTCTATAGCTATATTGAGGTAAGAAATAGAGCACACAAGTCCTGTGCTACTCTATTGAAACTAAAAACTTACTTTTCAATAACCATTAGTATCCAATTATTAACTGAGACTTGAAAAACTAAAAACCTACTTTTCAATAACCATTGCTATCCAATTATTAACTGACACGCGAAAAACTATTTGAGCAGGAGCCCAGGGGGTCAGCCTAGCTGAAAAAGTTACCGATTTTAAATAGTATCACAGTATCTGGCACCAATTGCTGACCTATGATCTGTACGTCTGCCGGGTCTCACCAGGTGGCGGGGTTTTAATGGTAGTCAAAACTAAGCTAGATTAGCTGAAAAGGTTACCACTTGAAACTAATTGCAAACTGTCCGGCATAACCACATGGATCATTAAATATTACTGCCAGACGTTTTCAGTGGTGGGTTACCCCCGCCAGACGCCCAAAATGACGACCCCAAAACTGAGCGAGATTAGCTGAAAAGGTGACCGAATTCTATTCCTATCCAAAATTAACGGATAGGAATAGACAGAAAAAATAGACAGTCACAACCAGTACACGTATCATGCAATGGGAAAGACTATCAGTAAGTTGTTTCTAAAACCCAGGAATCTTGTATACGATTATCTGAAATAACGCTGGTTGTAATAAGTTCGTTTTTCTTGATTAACCTCTTTATATGTTAATGCAAGTATTCTTTTGCAATATATAACCTCCCTGAGCATTTAAAATGATGCAAACTGTACTCTGAAATACATATTTGCCTCCGTTACGGTCCGTTTTGGTCCGATTCGGAGTTTCTACGCACCCACTTGAAACTAATTGAAAAATGTCCCAAATAACCCCATGTAACATTTATTAATTAATCCATCCGTGTAAAAGATATTATTGAATAAATAATAATTTTATCATGACAATTTATGTTACTGTTCTAAGAAAAATGATTACTGTATTTAATAATAAATAGTAGACTAAATCTCCATGGCGTCAGGCTATTTATGTTTTTGGATAAAAAAACTACCTATAAATTAAAGTAAATCAAAGTGTTCCCAGCTAACCATATCCTCTCTGTCGCGCGTGGGACAGAGGGGGTCATCCCTCGCTAGCGAGGAACAGGGGATTTCAGACGTCTGCAGACGTCTGAATTCCCACGTCTTTCCAACGTCTGAAATCCCACTCACGTCCCACGTCTTACATAAGCAGGATGTCCCTCGTCTGTCCCACGTCTTAAATCCCACTCACATCCCACGTCTTTCCCACGCGGGATGTCCCTCTCTGTCCCACGTGGGATGTCCCTCTCTGTCCCACGCAGGATGTCCCTCTCTGTCCCACGCAGGATGTCCCTCTCTGTCCCTCGTCTGTTTTACGCGGGAAAAAGTTATACCAAAAAGGTATATCTATCTCAAGCTTTATTTACGTATCATAACTAGGTAGGTATTCATAAACAGATGTAGGTATCTACTATCTAGGTAGGCATTGATGAATAATACTAGGTAGTAGGTAAGTAGGTACGGATTGATGAACACTACCTAGTAGGTATACTAGGTAGGTAGGTATTGGTACTGGTAGGTATCTAGGTAGGTATTGTCAAACAGTTATAGGTAACTAGATAAGCATTGATAAACACTAGTAGATAACTAGGTAGGCATTGACAAACAGTTGTAGGTAACTAGGTAGGTATTGATGAATACTATAGTATTTAACTAGGACCTATATTGGTTTTTATATACAGTTGTAGGCCACTAGGTAGGCAATGTTAAACACAAGAAGGTAACTAATTAGGTATTGATAAGCAGATAAAGGCAACTAGGTAGGCATTGATAAACACCAGTAGGTAATTAGGTACCTAGGTATTGACAAACAGTAATGTAGGTAACTAAGTAGGTACTGATAAATACTACGTAATAGGCAAGTAGTGATAACCACCAGTAGGTACAGATTGGTGGTTATCACTTGTAGGTTACTAGGTAGTTATAAATAAACTCTAGGAAGTAACTAGATAGGTAGTGATATCACCAGAAGGTATAACTATGAACTGCACCCGCAAATTCTTTAGACAATTTTATATTTTTAAAGTGTTATTAAAGTTTGAATAAAGTATACTTTTTTAATTTCAGAGAACATAGTCATAATTTGACAAAGGTCTTCTATATCATCTCTGAAATTAAAAAGTTTATTTTATTAAAAATCAAATAATATCTGATTCGTACTTATTAAGTACGAAGTATTATTTTGATAACTCATTTAATAAAAATAATGAATTAAGGCACTGTAGGTACTGTGTATAGGTAGCCCTACCTATAAATTTTGTACGTACCTAGTAGTGAGCAATTAGTTTCAAGTTGTAATCTTAAATCTTTTCAGCTAATCTAGCTCAGTTTTGGGGTCGTCATTTTGGGCGTCAGGCGGGGGTAACCCACCACTGAAAACGTCTGGCAGTAACATTTAATGATCCATGGGGTTATGCCGGACAGTTTGCAATTTGTTTCAAGTGGTAACCTTTTCAGCTAATCTAGCTTAGTTTTGACTACCATTCAAACCCCGCCACTAGGTGAGACCCGGCAGACGTAAAGATCATAGGTCGGCAATTGGTGCCAGATCTACTGTGATACTATTTAAAATCGGTAAATTTTTCAGCTAGGCTGACCCTCCTGGACTCTCGGTCTATATAATCACATAAATTAATTCTTACTGCAGCTCTGAGTTCACCACCGCCATCGGGTCAGCAGTCGGGCCCATCTTGCAAGTTCCAGTAGGGTGGTAGTAAGTGTATAAGTTTTGCTTGATAAAACACTTCCAAAAGGATTTCGATTTTCTGCTGAACTTCTTGCATGGTTTAGGAGACTAGAAAGAAGAAGATAAATATCATGACTTTAAAACAAATAGGTTGCAAGAATAGTGTTAGAAGATTCAGAATTTTTAAAAGTTCTGTAATTTTAACTGAGAAAATTAAATTCATTTCAGAAAGTTATTCTATACCTTCAATTGGAGTTTTGGTCGAAGTTTTTCTTTCATTATAGGAGATTGAATAAATTTGAAGGAAAGGTTGATGCCTGATAGGGTGAATAGTTATTATTAATAAGATATAATATGCACATTAGTGAGAGATTTCAATAAACTAAAAATAAACCGATGTAAGCTGAACGTTGATATTTTAAATGAATATTCTGCATCAGGAAAGTTTAAATATTTACCTACCCTTTAAAACAGTCTCCATATCCTTTTCAACAGCTAATATATTAGAATCTATGATGGGATCGTCTCTGTGATTGCCTGATCGGAGCTCCACGGACCCGATGCTTTTCGGATGGTTCAATATGAGATGAATTTGTAGCATTTTCTGTTAACAATCACTTTTTCATTAAATATGTTTTGCCATCAGATAATAAGCATAGGTGTCGTCAGAAATCTAAATAAATAAAGTAGAACTCCTCTTCACGTGGACTCCTTTATAGTGAATATAGAGTCCTGAATAAGAGAACTACCTCGTGTAATGAACACATTTTGTTTATTCTGCTTGAAAATGGCCAACAAAAATTGTCTAAAACTGATGGCCGTTCATAACAGACTAAAGAAAATTTGTCACTATTCAGAGTACATTACTTATTCAGGTGTCAGAACTCTAGATTCCCTATAAAAGAGTTCACAATGGAGAAGTTCAACTATAATTGGCTTAATAATAGATAATTTTACCTCCAGTATAGTAACACCAACGTAGATATCTGTTCTGTTAGGATTGGTTTTATCATTCACATTGGCAAATATCAGAGCATCGGGACCAATAGGCTCTGTCATTCGACCTGGATTAAAATGTTTTTATTAAAAAGAACAAAGATACTTTCATAAGAAAATTTAGCATCATCAGTTTCATCACGTTGTTGCAAAAAAACAAAAACGAAAAAACAGAGAAAATACAGGGGAGAACCGGGAGCATTCAGACAGAGGGATGGTTTGGACATGTCGTTTAAGCATGTTAATAATTATTGGAATACCGCTTATTGCAATTGAATGTGTGCGACGTGTTAACCGTCAGCTATTTGAAAGATCATGTGTGGAGATGTAGTATTTCACCCACGAGGGATAATTTACTATTTTTTTCAATATTGATGTAATTTTTCGTGATACAATTGGTTCGTGTGTGGACTATATGAATACGAAACTGATTCTCAATCTCAAAGGTATGGATTTTATTAACATTTTATGTTATGTTTGGTGTGTTAAACAAATAATACAAATGAAATAAAAAAGATGGTGATGTTTTCAATTTGAAAGTGTCATTTGGGATGAATCGGACACTTCTGTTGAGGTTGGTTCGGACGGAGTCTGAACCTTCCCTCTGTGTCCAATTCAGTCCACCATTACAATTTATTGAAGTAATTCTTATTAAAAAGGACATTCAGAACTTAAAGTAATTATTTTAATTGGAATAGCATTTGCTTATATAATTAGTATCAATTTTTGATATTAGTGTCTTTAATTTACAAATTGACGATCGTAATCATGCCTTTTCATTATAAAAGGAAAAATGTTATAGAGGCCCTAATAAAGAAGGTATTCGAAAAGCATTTTATTATTTCCAAAAAGGTTTATCTGTCAGAAAAGCTGCTGAAATTGGAGGTGTAGCAAGATCTACACTTTTAAACTATAACAATCGATGAAATATTTAAAATGTAATTTACTATCTTTTGCGTAATACCAAGAAAAAGGAAATAGTTTTACCCAAAGTAAAAGGAAATAGTTATTCCAATTGTGTTAAATATATAGCTATTAAATATAAAGATAATTTCACAGTGAATATTCATGAGCTATCTCTATTTTGTTGGAGAAAATGTTCAATCATTACAATTATGGTAAAATTTCAAATACAATGAATTATTACTGTGAATAAAAAGTAATTATGGTTTATTTCAAGTAAATTAGTAGATCCAAATTTAATCCTATCATTTAATTGCTCAAATTTCTATTGTTTTATACATTTTTATGGTGTCCGAATCATCCTCACAGCTTGTCCGAAGTCTCCCTCTAGGAAGGAGAATTCGGACACTCGAATCCCTCCTATATTTTGTTTTATAACTTTCGAATGAAGGTTTAAACTGTAAAACAGTTTAGATACAAATTGAAGTAGAATGATTTATCTACATACAGAAATCTTTAAATTGTAAAATTCGTATTAGTTTACGAATTATTCAGTTTTTAACAAAAACTGTCCGAATGCTCCCGGTTCTCCCCTACACTAGATGAATAATTGAAATGTTTACATTGAAATTAAATTTTTATATTACTGTTATGCCTGTATTTATTTCAATATGCTGCAGAGTAATAAGGTAACAATACCTTAATAATCATAATAAGTATAGTTTACAAAAAACTAAGCATCATTAGGATCATGAATTAATTAAATCCTGATTCTTGTACTGATAAAATTAATATTGTCAACCAGACTTGAATAATTTCTCTGAAACAAATTTCAACTTATTATTTGCAAGATAATAATATTTGATCATCTATTTCCTTTTGAAACTTACCAGTTTTTTTCGTTGCAAACTCTTTCAAGAATTTGAAAAAATTGGCTACAAGACTATTCTGCTTATCATCTTCGATGGTCCATTTCAATTGATCTATAAAATGATGATCTTGCAGATTTCGACCAACACCTTTCAATGGTACTTTTACTTTAATCTGATAAGATAAAAATTCATTATTAATGTCATTTTGGATAAACATAAAGAATCTCACTCTAATATCTACATTTTGAGCGCAATATACCCTATGTTTCTGAAGGTGGTTGTGAGGTCCAATTCCAGACAACAATAATAGTTTGGGAGAACTGATGGCTCCTGCTGATAGAATAACTTCTTTGTTTGCCTTCACTATCCTCGTCTGCAAAATAATTTATTATTATTAATTCTTTTGAGGATAATTTAGTAATAATCATTAAAACACTGCGTAATTTTGGTTTCTTTTCAGACTGCAAGTACAGGTAAAGATCGTACAACGACAGTATATGTAATCTGAAAAAGAGGTCGCTATACGGTTCTAGTGCTCGCTGCAAGAACAGATAATTAGTTCAGTTGAGGATTACTACTTTTCAAGTTTTTTTTTCATTGCATTTAAAAGAAATGCTAGTGAAGGTAAACGATCTTCGATTATAATTAAATCAAAATTTTAATGAGAACTTATAATATTTATAATTAGATAACTTACTCGTATAAATTCACGATATAATAATTAAGGTAGGTAAAATAAAAGAGAGTAGTAAGACTATTAAGTCTATAAATAGCATCTAAATAGATATTAATTGTGTGAAAATATAAGATTTAATATAAAATAATTGAACCTCTTTTTTTTTTTTTTATTGCTGTAGCACTTTTCTAATCAAGGAAACTATAAAGGAAAAGGGTAAAATTGTATAACTAGATTCTTGGTAGACAAATAAAAAAATTGTTAACCCTTTCGACGCGAGTGGGACACATAGATCCCAAAGTAATGACCATACTTCAAAGTTTAGCAGGCTGATTTGTATAATAAGTTCCTACAAATATTCAAAACTGATCATCATGGGCACATGCTCCATTGCCCATGATGGTCAGTTTTGAACATTTTGTAGGAACTAATTTTACAAATCAGCCTGCTATACTTTGAAGTATGGTCTTTACTTTGGGATCTATGTGTCCCACTCTCGTCGAAAGGGTTAAACCATGTATTTAAATATGTCGTTGTTGGAGTTGCATGGGTTTTAGAACAGAATAATTTTGTACTTTGTAGTGGGATCTGTTTTCAGATCGTCCTCTGTACGAGATTTACCTGTATATTGTATAGTGTCTGGTGCTAGAAATGCATACCTTGCCATTGTAGAGATACTGTACACCATATGCTCGCTTAGAAGCGTCAACTAGAATCTGTAAGTGATGATCCAATAAGTTTATTTTATATACTTATACATATATATATATATATATGAAAAGTAGCTATTGAATGAAAGAGTTTTAATAATTATAGAATAGGTTATTCCCTGTTTGAGGAGGAGTGGTAGGGAGGAAGGAATGGTTCATAATTAACCTCCCTGGTTTTCTTTACTATCACGAATTCTTGTCTTTCTGTCTTGTATACTGCAATAGCAAAGATATTATACTACAACAAGATACAGTACTCTCGACCATTTCTGTTTTAAAAAGTGCCATCTGGATTTGAAAGCGGGAACTAGAGAAAATTTGGTGTTGATCATCTCTTCGTTTGTATTTTATTTAGCTGTATCTATTCTACCTATGTAGAGCTTAATTTTCCAGTAAACTAATTTTCATAAGGCCCCCTTCACACTTGCGTTTCTCAACGCCGCGTTAGAAAAAAGGCTCATGCTAAAAAGTTTAGCTGCAATTAATTTTAACGGAGCCCTTCACACTTGCCTTAGAAAAAATGCTGCAATTTTTCTAACGCAACATAGCTCAGTCCCCTGCTAAAATACGAGCAGAATTTTTAACGCTAGAACTTTAGCAGGATACGAATGTCTATTGTACCGTTCACATTTGCGATTTTTTCACTGCTGGGATTGAATACATACACAACTTTTGACGAAAATAGGACGAAAAATTGAAAAATAATTGTCTACAATGGTTGTCATTTTCTACCCACATAACGAGGGTCCCTGGCAACTGTGATAAGAGTTGTAAAAGATAGGTAAGTTATGAATTATCAGTCAGTTACACATATTCGATCATAGAAGAAAATTGTGGAACTGTACGATATCTCAGAGCATACCCTATCATGCCAAATTATTTTTTTCCTCAACTTAAAATTAGTTCTTTGTGTGCGTGTTTGCTTGAATGTTTAATTTTGCTATAGTTGATAGACAGTAAATGAAAGATAAATTTTTTATCGTTGATTTCTTTAAAATGTTTATAGTAAATGAGAGAATAAACATTAATTATACTTAAATAGAATAATAAATGAGAAAATATCTACTACCTACCAAGATAATTTAAGCACAACTCAAAATGAGCCTATTTTCTAACGCGGCGTTGCAAAAAGGCAAGTGTGAAGGATCCCTTAATGAATAAACATAAGTTAAAATATTATTAAACAAACCGAATGTTATTGTTTTTCTAGTTCCCGCTTTCAAATCCAGATGGCGCTTTTTAAAATAGAAATTGTCGCAAGTAGTGTATCTTGTAATATCTTTGGTAATAGTGTATGCTCTCATGAATTTGAATTATTTTTTTTATTAATACGAATTAATAACCAAGTTAACTTAAAGGGATAGTAAAGTCAAAATCAAACAATCGCCAAATTGGTTTTGAATCGATTCAGAATATTTAATTATGTAATATTCAAATGCTCGTTCATTTTTGAAATGTTCATATAAAAAGTATGTAATAAAATTAGCGACACCTAGCGGAAGCACTTGCACTCATTAGTATGTACGTGCGTATGTTGTTTTCATATTAATTTATGTATGCAGTAATCAACCTTTGTTTGGGTCAAAATGGTGAAAAGATGCAAGACAAGAAGTCATAATTTTAAAAATAAAGCCATCTCTTCACTTGAGCTAGAATCTAGATAGAAACTTATCTCAGTTGGTTTGTTTACAAGAGGGCACTACTGATTGCGCGCCATCTACCGTTAGCATTTGGTAAGAAATTAATTGTATATAAAATGATATATTTTCATTATTATACTTTATTGAGCATTGTAATTTGACACGAATACTCTATTCTTACTAAGCTATCGTTTGACATTAAAATTGTTTAAAAAAAAAATTACTGTATTGCCCCTTTAAGATACCACAAGATTTAAATTAGAAATTTCACTTCGTTATTATAGGTAGGTAGGAGCTATTAAAAAAATTGAGAAGGGACAAATGATTCCCCTTCCTCCTCCACGTTATCTGCACTGGTGTGCAGACATTTAGTCTAAAGAAATTTCGGTCACAGGACATTTCGTCGACAGGACGTTACATCAACAAGACGTTACATCGACAAGACGTTTTGTCATCGAATTTTCTTAAATTAGTTATTAGAACACTCAACATAAATGGTCTTTATGTAGTTTGTTGCATCTACAAGTTTATTGTACTTTGCATTTCATGATTATTTAATAAGTTGGCAAGGAGGTTCGGTAGGCGAAATGCCCCACTTTACACATACTATATTAGTGTTTGTTAATATCCCTTTTACGAAAATTCATCAACGATATGTCTTGTCAACGTAACGTCATTTTGGCGAAATATCCTGACGAAGAAATGTCTGTCAATGAAATATCTTTCGACGAATCGTCTGGCAACCCCTGCTCTAGCTCACCTTAGTGACCTCTGCTCTCGTTCTCACCAAAATATTGGCTTTGCTCATTATCGGTCTCAAGAATGCTTCACTCGTGGATTTTCTTATTCCATTTTTAGCATTGATGTGTGACACTGAAATACCTGCCTGAAGAATATGACATCAACTGATTAACGTTATCATGATAATGTTTTAGCACAAAAGGTTTAACTAACCAATTTTCGTAGGTGAGGAGCCGTCAATTTCTTGATACCCCATTTTCTTGCCAGCTTCTATCAGAAATTTTGTTACTGGATGTGTATTATTCCTCATTTTAATTGGCAATCGTCCCCCTTTTCCGTAAAAACTTTCTGCAAAATAGAAATTCCGTACTAGATTATCTTTGTCTTTTACAACACCACTATAATCTAGAATACACTTCATCAAACAAACCTGATTCTGGAGATTGGTATCCAGTGAAATCCTCGGATATTTTGAAGTATGGAAGTAAAGAGTTATAATCCCAATATTCATTTCCTAATCGAGCCCAATCATCGTAATCTAACTTAGAGCCTCTGAGACAAACGAGAGCGTTGACGGTTGTTCCTCCACCAACAACTCTTCCCAGTAGCATTTCTTGATTCTGAAAATTGTCCATTGATCATTTTCATTTACAAATAACATTACTAGTTCAACATCATTCCAGAAGAACTGACAGGTAACCTGTAAACTCTTGCTCATCATCTAGTATTACCAGTTTTATTTATTGACTATTATTTTACCTGTTTAGTAGTAGGAGAGTATATTGCATTATTTGGAAGTATTGTGATACTTCCACCAGCAAATGCCGGAATTGATTCTTGTGTTGCCGACTTTCCGTGTTCAAGAATCAAGACAGAAGCTCCTACTTCTGCTAACCTCGCACCAACCACGCAGCCTGCAGCTCCAGCGCCAACTTGAAATAAACAGTGAAAATATAACTAAAAAGATAAATAATCATCAGATATTTACTGAACATAATCAGAAACGTGTTATGATATCGAATTGTGGAATTATTGTAACAATATTTATGCAAAATTAAAAAAGAATCAAACAAGACTAATAAATACACTTTGTTTAAAGAAGATAATAAAATAAGTTTTTGTTCTTGTTTTACATTACCCACAACGAAGTCGTAGTTATCTTCAGGAATGGTCTGAGTCTCGAAGTTGTACGGAAGATCTTGATTGAAGAGGATAGTGATCAGAAGTTGCACGGGAATCCAAACACCGATCTGAACTAAATTTGCTATAGCACTCTCAGAAAGTATCATGTTTCAATTAGAACTGGCACAAATTGTGCTTTTTGCAATAGATGTAACTAATAGATTTAGAGGACTATTGGTATTAAATGGAAGATTTCAATTATCTGTTTTAATGATTACCATATAGTTTCCTTCATACGAAATGTATGTCGATGTGTGAAATGTTTAGTGGTACATAATATGATGCTAATTTTCATTCGTTAACTGATTTTATTAAAATCCTTTTAATTTGTAATGGTGTTACAGTATTAAGAATTCATAAGATTCTTAGGGTGACCGGAAAAGTGGCCGCCAGACAACTCGCAACAAAACAATTCGTCGCAGACAATTCGTCATGAGAACAACTGGCCACTACAGGACAATTCGTACTAGGACAATTCGCCGCTTCTACAATTCACCGCCAGTACAACTCGCTGTGTGATATATTTTTTACCGCGGTATGCATTATTCATATATAAAATAATAAATTAATATTATAAATATAAACTGCGTGTTGTAAATTAATTGTATAAATTGAAAAAATATAATATTTCTATCTCTATTTCAAAATATAAATAAAATGTTTTTTTATAATAAACATATAATCTAAACTATTATAAATATAGTGTGTGCTGTAAATTAACTATATATTTTTCTTGGTTTCAAAGCATTTTGCTAAAAATGGTTTTCTATTGGAAAGAAAAGAAGTTCATGTGTCATCTTCAATGACCTGTAAAATTACTTTAGTTTAAAACTACATTGTACATCAGTGCCAATGAATATTCTAAGCTAACACATTTATAACCCTCTTCTTTTTCTATTCGTGAGTACTTTCACCGGTGCTTATGTCCTTTTTCATTTCATTCCTTGTTAAGTGACTGCAATCACGGTGTTTCTTTTCTGCATTCATGAGCATTGTCACCAACTGGTGGTTGGTGCCTTTGTTCAAAGAGCCACTTTCCTTTCTGACTTCTTCTTTCTGTCCTTTGAAATTTTTCTTTTTGACTTCAACTACAACTCTCTTTGTTTTTGAAGCAGACGTTAAACAATCTACTAAATTCAAATAAATAGTAGCTCTAATTAATAAATAGCTTTAATATTTTAATATTTTTTATTATATATTTTCATATAATATTCTCAAACAGAAAATATGACAACAAACGAAACAAATAAATTGAATTAATCTTGAGTGTATAGAAATAAATCCTCTTTTTAAATTAATTATATTTTAAAATTCAGTAAAACCTCGTAGTAGACCAGAGTTACGTTCCAAGTAGGCTTGGTCTATCTATAGTAAGAAACTCACTACAGTAGTTTCGTACTAGACCAACAACGTTTTCTCTAAAAGTGAAGTGGTGACTATGCAATTTCGATAGATCTATTTGTTCATCAAGAATTTAATGCCAAATTAATGGTAACTAAAATTAACAGTTTTGAATGGATACCCATCAGTAATAGTAGGATTTTTTGTTTCAATTATAATTAAACTGTATTTAGTTTTCTGTAATTTTTCCCATAATCTTTTTAGCATAGACTCTGTCATTAAATCTGACACCGACTCTGCCTTTATCTGTGTTTTAATCTTAAAATTCAATTTATGAGTTACTTATTATTTATTACCTATGCAACATAGCTTATTTTTGTTTGAATAAAAATTTATTATATATCATTTATTAATTCTTTTTATTGCAAATGATAAATCTACTAGCAAATATTTATGCGCAAAATATGTACCGTTGTACATGTACGTACTTCAATAAAATCTACAACCTCATTATATAATTACTCAGTATCCCCAGCAATTTAGAAAACGAAAAGAAAATTGGCACTGAGATTCCATCTTTCGGCACTAAAAAACACAATGTGTGCCCACCCCTGGTCTAATAGGAGGTTTGTCTACTAGTACCTAGATTGGTCTACTAGGAGAGTTTGCTGTGTATGTAAATGAAGTATACGCCGGTAAAACATAAAGAACGCGGCGAGTTGTCAAGGATGCGAATTGTCCTTGTCGAATTCCTCGGCGTCGAATTGTCCGGCGGCAAGTTGTCCTAGAACCGATTCTTAGATACGTAAATTCAAGTTTAGCAAATAACCAAAATGGATCTACTTGTTTATTTGTTCTATTTCTCTCTTCTATGAATCTTTTGTTTATAATTTTTCAAGGCAATAAGTAATAACGTTATAATAATGCTGTGTGGAAATAATACTTACACAAATAAATAGAGGTTAGTGAAGTTTACTAGTTTAGGTATTATTAACTCATTAACACTCACTTTTACAAGGGTATGAAAACCTGTTTCCTGAATGGTGAAGAGTTAAATTAAATTTAATGGTAAACGTAAATGTTTTAACAGTTCAGTAAATTTAAATACGGGAAATTGATAGGTATAGATACATTTTATCAAGAATGCATACAATCAAATTATTTTAATATTATATCTCATTTTTATATTTTAACTGAGATGTTTTACCTTCTCATAAAATTCCCCTATGATATAGCTTATAGCCTTAATAGGGTCACACGGGTAAATTACGTCCTGTAAATTTTCCATTTCGGCCTTGTCAAGATAGTTTCAAAAACCTGCTGACCCGAATTTGCATTGAAATGTTCATATCGAAAGAAGCACCATGCTTTTTGCAGTGAAACTCCTGAGTTATGAAGTATTGGTTACTCAGTACTAGGTTCTTCTTCTTCTTGTATCAGTTTAGTGAAGCCTCGGGTCCTGAAGACTCATCTGCTTCAGCTCGTCCACCAGATCCTGAAAAAAAAAAGGATCTGTTAATATTTAAAAACATGACATTTTCAAGTGATTTATTTCAACCTCCCATTTGTAGCTACAATTTTGTTAACTACTTAACCTATATTTCTGTTAGTAGGATCAACCTAGAGGGGGAAATATTACTCATATATGGTCTCAATTGCAAGGTCACCCGGCTGTAGTACCTGTTGCAGTCGCCGCAGCTATTGGCGAGGCAACTGAATACTAGGCTGATGAACTATATTGGGTCAAAAAATAGGATTAATGTCCTGGAGGTTGTGTCTCATCAACTACCTACATTACCATGCAATGATGAGAAACACTGATGAAAGGGAATTTTACGTTATGTAATTTGTATTTGCCATATATGGTATTAAAATTTTTCTCTTTTTCATCTGTGTGTACTGCTTCCTTTACAAAATCCTACACCCTAAGGTGAGGAGCAGTACACAATGATGATTGATATTACTTTTTCTAATTGACAGTTAAATTTGAGAATTAGTGATTAATTTTTTGTCTGCCTACTAGGGGGAAAATATGTGAGGAACTAAACAGATTTAAAGGTTACCCAGTTTGTTAGTAGATCTAAGATATTTTGTTAATTCTGCAACAATCATTTTTTGGTCAGCAACAGAATACTCTCCACCCCCAAGTATATTTCTCAATGTCATTGGAATATTGATTGCCTCCAGGGCCAGGTAAAATAGGGTTCTGCTATGGACAAACCTTGGGCATTGAAATAAGTAATGTTCTATAGTTTCTATACTTCCACAGTCACATAGATCTGTGTCATTCATATTAAATCTACTTAAATGTTGGTTGATTCCAACATGTCCCATTCGTAGTCTGGCCATAGCAGTTTCTATAATCCTATCATTATGAGAAACCCATTTCCATTCCTCAATCTTCTTTTTTACTTTGAACAAATGCTTGCCCTTACCAGATATTCTCATAGTGTCATACCAATGAGTTTGCCACTGACTCCTAAGTAAGTCCTCAATAAGTCTGATTTTATCATTTCTCCCTACAGGTGTGTCTGTCCAGACCTCCAGATTATGTCCAGCCTTAGCTACCAAATCAGCTGCCTCATTGCCCTCTATACCCTTATGGCCTGGAACATACTGTATTACCACTGGATATCTGGAATTGAGCTCTAGCATTAGTTTTTGTATTTTGAATACCATTTCTATATTTAATTTTGGTTCACAGTTCTGTAATAGAGATATTCCAGACTGTGAGTCAGAGAAAATTGCGACACCATTAGAGAATTGTATATTATTCTCTGCATACATCAAAGACATATATATAGCATAAAGCTCAACATTCATTATAGACATATTTGGAGGCAGCTTATAGTTCATCATAATGTTTGTTTCAGGGAGTCTGATCACTATTCCGGCTGCTGCAGATGCCGGTTCTTTCCAAACAGATCCATCTGTATATATATGTAAGAATGAATTATATATATTAGACACCATATCATTAAATGTTGCAACATAAAGATTTTCTGCTAGACTATTTACTGATGTACTTGGAAAATCTGTTATAAAGATCTTTTCAGAGTTTATCCATGGGGGTATAGGTGAAATAAGATGAAGTGAGTGTGCAGTTTCTGCATAGGGGAATTGATGTATCATCATTTCTTTCAAAGATCGTACAATAAGTGGTGCAGTTCTCACAGTTGAGTTCCAAGCATTGTAGTATCTATCTTTCAATTCATTAAATAATTCATCACACAGCCTAGAATTTTTTGGAAGTTCTGCTATCCTAAAATAATATTTCAGTAATAGACATTTTCGGTGAATAGATAAAGGAGGTATGTTACTCTCTATTTCCAGAGAGACAATAGGAGTAGTTTTTCTAGCTCCTACAGCTATTCTCAGGCATTGATTTTGGATCTTGTCTAATTTGGCAAGGCAGGTCTTTGAAGCAGTCATGTAAAAAATGGAACCATAGTCTAGAATGCTTCTAACTATGGATTTATAAATTACAAGTAATGTATGTCTATCTGCTCCCCAGTTATATGCTGATATTGCTTTCATTATGCAAATTCTACTTGAAACTCTGTCCCTCAATTTCTTCACATGACAAGACCACGATAACCTACGACTATCCATTGTCATTCCCAAGTATTTATACTGGTCAACAAATTGTATTAGAGTGTTATCAACATTTATGTCAGGAGGGGCAGTTCTCTTCAGTGTAAATAACATACCTTTGGTTTTGTCACTGTTGAGGGCAAAGCCATAGTCTTTTAGCCATTTACTCAATACATTTACCTGTGTCTGTATCAGCTGGGTTGCAGTGTCAAAGTTAGGACTAGAACAGTATATTAGAATGTCATCTGCATATTCAGCCATATGAACTTGCTGGACATGAGGGATGTTAGACATCATGATATTGAAGAGGGTTGGGGCAAGTATTGACCCTTGTGGTACACCAGAGGTTATTTGGTGCTCCTCTGATAATTCTCCCTCATGAAACACTCTGAATGACCTACCCTCTAAGAAAGACTGTATCCATCTTAGCATGTTACCCTTTATCCCACATTTGATTAATTCAGACAACAGGCCCAAGTGCCATACTCCATCATAAGCGTGACTCAGATCAAAAAAGATTGCAATACAATATTCTCTATCATATATGCTATGTCTAACAGTATTCTCAAACCTAGCCAATTGATCCATAGTACTTAAACGTTTTCTGAATCCTCCCTGAGTGGGACTTAGTGACTGGTTCTGTTCTACTATGTAATTCAATCTCCTAACTATCATTTTTTCAATAAGTTTAGAGAAACAGGGCATTAATGATATTGGACGGTATGATGATATTTCCATGTGGGATTTTCCTGGTTTAAGGATGGGCAAGACAATGGACAATTTCCAATTGCTGAGGATTTTTGCTGACTGATAGCTCTCATTTATGATGTTAAGGGCCCATTGCCTATAATTACTGGGCAAGTTTTTTAACATAAGGTTGTGGAGCATATCTTCACCTGGAGTTGTATTTTTGAGAGATTTAATAACACAGTTTAATTCATAAAGACTGAAAGGTCTGTTATATTCAATATTAGTTTCATCAGTAAGCGCGATTGTAACTGGGAGAAGTAAACTTCCTCCATCCAAGACATTATTTCTGGCATTAAAATGAGTGGAATAATAACTGGCTAATGCTTCAGCTTTTTCAGACGGGTTAGTTAGTATTTGATTATTAGAAAAGAATGGTTTTGCATGATAACTACCACTTTTATTTGCAAGTTTACCAATTTGATTCCAAATTGTTTTGTTTGGAGTGTCTTTATTAATAGTATTACAAAAGGATTGAAAACTAGATTTCTTTGCGTCCTTACATACTTTCTTTACAATAGCTTCTGCTTTACGCAAAGTAATTAAATTTTGAACAGTTGGATGTCTGTGGAAATAATTTTTTGCATGTCTACGTTTTTTCACAGCATCAGCACAGTCATTACTCCACCAGGGTTTTGAATACTTGGGAGTAGTTACATTTTTTGTTCTTTTGAAAATTAAGTCACTAGTAGTCATGATATTAGACATAAATTTCTCATATGATTGTTCTAAAGCAGGATGGTCATTGATATCAAAATCTGGCAAGTGTTTAATCCACTTCTCCCAGCTTTTCTGATCCCCAAATATCCATTTAGATCTCTTTTTATATGGTAGTATATCAGGTGAAAAATTTATATCAATATAGATAGGTGCGTGATCACTACCTAAATCATCCCCTATACTGATACTTGATTGTGGAAAAATATTGGTACTTACAAAACAAAGATCTAATGTTGAAAATTTCCTAGTGGATACATGATAATAAGTATGAAAATTTGTTGGGGTGAGTAAACATAGTGTTGGGTTGTCAATGACAACATCCACCAGGTTAGTTCCAGTTACATTTTCATTACTGGTGGAATCCCACATATGATGGTGTGCATTAAAATCACCCAGTATAATTCTATTGTCAGATAGTTGATTAAAATAATGAGCTAATTCATTTGAGGTTATTGTTCTATTGGGGTTATATACATTGAGAATATCTAAATCTGGCATGCCCGAAGATCTGCCAAAAATTGTCACAGCATTCAGTTCCAAGTCTCCATTTACTAACTTATTTAGGTTTTTCTCACAAACAACTAAGTCATTACGTACCAAAATACATACTCCTCCACCAGCTCTATCGCCTCTACATTCAGCAAAACATTTATAATTTATAAATTTTGGAATTCTGTTAGGCTTAAGCCAGGTTTCATTAAGGCAGACTATATGTGGTTTTTCAATATAGAGTCTAGTTTTGAAATAGGAGAGTTTGGTGTAAATACTGTGACAATTCCAGTTTATAATTTTAAGTGATTCAGGATGGATTGCTATTGTCATTTGTTTTCCTTATAAAGAAAGATTCTTTGCGGGCCCTGTGTTTCATTATTGCTTCTGGGATTTTTGTCCTCTTTGGATTTCTATTATCATTCTTTATAAGTAAAGGTTTATCTGAAAGGTAACAAGCATTAACAAAATTATTTACATCTGTTTTGTTCTTTTTAGGTTTTTTAGCTCTTGGTGAACCCGTGGCTGAACCCGAGTTCACACTGCCATCAGCTGAACTTTCAACTTCTACACTTTCTAACAAATTAATAGGGATATCAACACCCATAATTTCTTTAACAACTTCGGTAATAGGTTGTGCCTGTGAAAGAGATTTCATTTGTAACAGCTTTATCATTAATACAGTTAGTTTGGTTATAGTTGACAGTGTCAACTCATTACTTTCAGCCACAGGTTTTGGTTCAGACCAATCAGTTTGTGTACCCGTTGAGACAGTTTGGACAGCGACATGTCTTTGACTTTTAGGAGGAATTTCAGGTTGATATCTGACAAAAGGACTATTACTGGCTATACTTTGAGCTCTACTAGTGAAATTGGTCTGTGCATTTTGAGATTTCACTTTCAATAGTGCTTCTCTATAGCTGATTCTAACATTTGCTCTCAAGTGTTCAATTTTTTTGGCTACTTTAATTTTTTCACACCCTCCATAGCTGGCAGAATGGCTGCCATTGCAATTGGCACATTTGATTGTTTTTTGCTCATCAGGTAGTTCTTTGTTAGGACATTCAGAGCTTTTGTGGGGGCCTGCACAGGAGTGGCATTTACTTTTGGATCTACATATGTTGGCATTGTGGCCAAAGCCTTGGCAATTAAAGCATCTCCATGGTTTTCCCACAAAAGCTCTTACTTTAAATATTTGATGAGCCAGAACAATTTCACTAGGTAATATTTTACTTTGAAATGTTAACTTGATACATAAACTGGGAATTTTGTCTCTGCCTTTTAATATCCTTTCCACTTCTGCGAGTTCAGGATATCTAGATTTAAGAGCATCTAGAATGTCTTCTGTAGGAGTCTCTACTCCAATTGGGCCTATAACACCCCTGATGAACTGTTCTTCTCTTGGAAGCCTACATTTTACTACATAAGAGCCTAAATTTGTCATTTTGAGAATTTTGTCCAACATTGATTTTTCTACTCTGTTTGTTTCAACTATTAGAAGATTTTTCTGAAAGTTTTTCCTAGAGTTGATTATGCCACATTCCCCCAGTGGAGAATTTTGAATATTTCTTGAGATTACAATGTCATTGGAGAAAAATTGTTTCAAATTAGGAGTAGCTTTTGAACCATTTCTATCACTTATTATTTCTATAATAAAAGTTTGACTAGTAATTTGTGTTTCAGGATATTGATCTCTACTGGAGTTTGTTGAATTCTTTGAATTGGATTGTTCGTTTGAAATTGAGCAATCAGAGTTTAAGTTATTACTATTATTATTACTGTCAATTTCGTTGTTTGAGTTGAAGTGAAGTTTTCTAGAGAAACCAGGGGACTGTGGCATAAGTGGCATTTGGTGATTTTGAATAGAATTATAGAATGTTCTTGAATTTTTCTTAGTTTTTGGGATGACTCCACTTTCCAGTTTTCTTTTTCTATTTAAAATTTCATTAGATTCATTTGGTTCAATAATCTGATCACCTACTACATTTATTCCTTTATTTTGAGAAACAAATTTTTTTTGCATTTCAATATTAATCTGATCAGTGCTAGGAAATTTCAGGAGATCGTCATCCCATGATAGTGAGATATTATCATCACTAATATTTTGATCTATGAATCCCAAAAAATTGCTCTCAAATAAAGGAGATTCATCTTGTGCAAACTCTAAATTACCTCGACCACAGATATTCTGTGTTAGGGTTTCAGGAATATGACCGGTACCTGCTAGTACCTCCATTGATTCATTAGCTCTATCTGATTTATTATTTACAAAGATGTCACTATTCAATGAACTGTCATATTCTGTACCATGACTACTATCTATACCAGAAGATTGTTCCGCCATTGCTAGAATAGCGGCAGTTCTGCCAGATACCTACCTAATAACAATAATACTATATTTATATACAATTAATTAAATAGTTTGTTATACCTACAGGTAACTGACTGTCTTATTATGATTTTTACAATTCTTACCTGATTAGCTTAGCTGCGATGATCACCCAGTTCAAATCTCCTTCCTCCTCACGGGCGACGTCGAGTGCTCCAGTACTAGGTTGCTTCATAACTGAGAGCCACTTCGTAACTCGTGTGCAGTGATAGTTTTCTGTGATAAAAATCATGGAGAATTTTGGTCTCGAGGGATGACTATGACAAATTTTATTCTTATTCGGATATGGACTAAATTTTATACAAAATTGGGGTAATGAGACAAATTTAGGTAAATATTGTTGAAAATCAATATAGCAACTCATTGTACAAAATTAATATATATCTCTCATGGTACTAGACATTTATGCCTAAATTTAAATCATTAATAATTATAATTTTTAATTATGCCTTTGTTCAAACAAGTAAGAAATTCTTGTTTTTGTTTATTTTTTAGTGATGTCCTTTTTCTTGTTTTCTTTGTTTCAATTATCTTAGATAGAAATATAATTTCTGATAAAAAAATAAGATTAATTCATAGAAGTTTGTTATATTTCACTAATTTTATTCCACATGTAATTCACATGATAACAAGTCCAAAAATGAATTGGTAGAAGTGAAAAATGAATTGGCACAAGTGAAAATCATATTGCGGAAGTGAAAAGGAAAATTGCAAGCAAAATGAATAATTACAATATAGAAATATTTTTTAATGAAAATTACAGTCTCAATCCAATAGTGGGTTTTGTAATCTTCTCCACCAGACACTACCATATTATAAGATAATACTCTATTATAGGATAACACTCTATTATAGAATAACACTCTATTATAGGATAACACTCTATTATAGAATAACACTCTATTATAGAATAACACTCTATTATAGAATAACACTCTATTATAGAATAACACTCTATTATAGAATAACACTCTATTATAGAATAACACTCTATTATAGAATAACACTCAATTATAGAATAATACTCAATTATAGGATAATACTCAATTATAAGGTACTACTCAATTATAGGATAAACCCAATTCTAGGATAATGCCCAATTATAAAATATTACCCAATTATAGGAAAGTACCCAATAAAGACTGCTTCACACATCACCGATATCCGTCTGGCACGTCACCGGTCCGGTCTGTCTCCGTCACTCTCCTCTCAGTGATTCGGTGTCAGTGAAAAATATATCGTTACATTAATTTCAACGGACCTATTCATACAGTACCGGCTCTCGTCAGTGATAAAAAATCACTGACCGGTGACGTCTCGGACGGATATCGGTGATGTGTGAAGCAGCCTTTATAGGATACTACCAATAATTAAGTATTATCCTATAATTGGATATTATTCTATAATAGAGTATTATCCTATAATAGAGTATTATCCTATAATAGAGTATTATCCTATAATAGAGTATTATCCTATAATAGAGTATTATCCTATAATAGAGTATTATCCTATAATAGAGTATTATCCTATAATTGAGTATTATCCTATAATTGAGTATTATCCTATAATAGAGTATTATTCTATAATAGAGTATTATCCTATAATAGAGTATTATCATATAATAGAGTATTATCCTATAATAGAGTATTATCCTATAATAGAGTATTATCCTATAATAGAGTATTATCCTATAATAGAGTATTATCCTATAATAGAGTATTATCCTATAATAGAGTATTATCCTATAATAAAGTATTATCCTATAATAGAGTATTATTCTATAATAGAGTATTATTCTATAATAGAGTATTATTCTATGATAGAGTATTATTCTATAATAGAGTGTTATCCTATAATAGAGTATTATTCTATAATAGAGTATTATTCTATGATAGAGTATTATTCTATAATAGAGTATTATTCTATAATAGAGTATTATTCTATAATAGAGTATTATTCTATGATAGAGTATTATTCTATAATAGAGTATTATTCTATAATAGAGTATTATTCTATAATAGAGTATTATTCTATGATAGAGTATTATTCTATAATAGAGTGTTATCCTATAATAGAGTATTATTCTATAATTGAGTGTTATTCTATAATTGAGTATTATTCTATAATAGAGTATTATTCTATAATAGAGTGTTATTCTATAATTGAGTATTATTCTATAATAGAGTATTATTCTATAATAGAGTATTATTCTATAATAGAGTATTATTCTATAATAGAGTATTATTCTATAATAGAGTGTTATCCTATAATTGAGTATTATTCTATAATAGAGTATTATCCTATAATAGAGTATTATCCTATAATAGAGTATTATCCTATAATTGAGTATTATTCTATAATAGAGTATTATCCTATAATAGAGTGTTATCCTATAATAGAGTATTATCCTATAATAGAGTATTTTCCTATAATTGAGTATTATTCTATAATAGAGTATTATTCTATAATAGAGTATTATTCTATAATAGAGTATTATTCTATAATAGAGTGTTATTCTATAATTGAGTATTATCCTATAATAGAGTGTTATCCTATAATAGAGTATTATCCTATAATAGAGTATTATCCTATAATAGAGTATTATCCTATAATAGAGTATTTTCCTATAATTGAGTATTATTCTATAATAGAGTATTATTCTATAATAGAGTATTATTCTATAATAGAGTATTATTCTATAATAGAGTATTATTCTATAATAGAGTATTATCCTATAATAGAGTATTATCCTATAATAGAGTGTTATCCTATAATAGAGTATTATCCTATAATAGAGTATTTTCCTATAATTGAGTATTATTCTATAATAGAGTATTATTCTATAATAGAGTATTATTCTTTAATAGAGTTTTATTCTATAATAGAGTTTTATCTAATTATATGGTAGTGTCTGGTGGAGAAGATTACAAAAACCCACTATTGGATTGAGACTGTAATTTTCATTAAAAAAAATTACTTGTCATACTTGCAATTTTCATTTCACTTCTGCAAAATGACTTTCAATTGTGCCAATTCATTTTTCACTTGTGCCAATTCATTTTTGACTTGTGCCAATTCATTTTTCACTTCATTTTTCACTCATTTTTGACTTGTGCCAATTCATTTTTCACTTGTGCCAATTTATTTTTCACTTGTGCCAATTCATTTTTGACTTGTGCCAATTCATTTTTCACTTGTGCCAATTCATTTTTCACTTGTGCCAATTCATTTTTGACTTGTGCCAATTCATTTTTCACTTGTGCAAATTCATTTTTCACTTGTGCCAATTCATTTTTGACTTCTGCCAATTCATTTTTCACTCGTGCCAATTCATTTTTCACTTGTGCCAATTCATTTTTGACTTGTGCCAATTCACTTTTTCACTTGTGCAAATTCATCTTTCACTTGTGCCAATTCATTTTTGACTTCTGCCAATTCATTTTTCACTCGTGCCAATTCATTTTTCACTTGTGCCAATTCATTTTTGACTTGTGCCAATTCACTTTTTCACTTGTGCCAATTCATTTTTCATTTGTGCAAATTCATCTTTCACTTGTGCCAATTCATTTTTGACTTCTGCCAATTCATTTTTCACTCGTGCCAATTCATTTTTCACTTGTGCCAATTCATTTTTGACTTGTGCCAATTCACTTTTTCACTTGTGCCAATTCATTTTTCACTTGTGTAAATTCATTTTTCACTTGTGCCAATTCATTTTTGACTTGTGCCAATTCATTTTTCACTTGTGCCAATTCATTTTTCACTTGTGCCAATTCATTTTTGACTTGTGCCAATTCATTTTTCACTTGTGCCAATTCATTTTTGACTTGTGCCAATTCATTTTTCACTTGTGCCAATTCATTTTTGACTTGTGCAAATTCATTTTTCACTTGTGCCAATTCATTTTTGACTTGTGCAAATTCATTTTTGACTTGTGCAAATTCATTTTTCACTTGTGCCAATTCATTTTTGACTTGTGCCAATTCATTTTTCACTTGTGCCAATTCATTTTTCACTTGTGCCAATTCATTTTTGACTTGTGCAAATTCATTTTTCACTTGTGCCAATTCATTTTTCACTTGTGCCAATTCATTTTTCACTTGTGCCAATTCATTTTTCACTTGTGCCAATTCATTTTTGACTTCTGCCAATTTATTATTCACTTCTGTCAACTCCACTTGTAAAAGGTATTGTTGTCCTCAAATAGTAACGTTCTCTATGATTTAAACAAAGAAAACTACTTCATAACCGAGGTGCATTTCATAACTCAGGTCCTTCATTACTCGAGTGCTTCATAGAAAAAACTCCATATTTTGAAGCTATAATTTATATTAGCGTTATGTGGTTAGATGTCGCAGTTTGCTAACATACCGCAATTTACCTGCTTTACCGTAATGGTCCAATAAATGTATGATTGCATCCATTTGATATAAAAACTAAGTAACGGGTTTTGAATTGCAAGGATAACCTTTAAGTTACCAGCATCACCTTGAGACTAATGAAAAACGGAATAGTTGCTGCACCAACCATAATAATAATGAATAATAACAATATAGGGGACTTCCCAATAGTCCGACGCCCCATTAGTCCGATGCCCCATTAGTCCGACGCCCCATTAGTCCGACGCCCTAATTGTCTGACACCCCAATAGTCCGACAGTTCCATCTTTCTGTGTTAATTTTATTTTATTTACTGATTAAAATAAAAAATACGATTAAATAGGTATACTCAATTAATAACTAATATAAATAATATATTGATTTTTCATTTCTTTCATTTTAAAAATTTATATTACTCTTTTATTTTACTTTATTTCTAATAGTAATTTATGATGCAATCCATCTCTTTATTTCATCAATTAATGCAGTTTGTTGTATCCGCTAGTTTGTTGTACTGCACACTTCATGATTGTTTAATGACCTGGCAGGGGGGTTCGAGGGGCGGCACGCCCTCCGATATACATATATTTTATGTTAAATCAGTAATACACTACAAAAGTATCGGACTAATGAATAGTAACCAACGATATACAATATATGATAACACGTTCACACGAATTTTTTGTACTACTATTCTTACAGTACATCTTAAAAACACACTAATAAATTATATAACTGTTTGCAGAGCGAACTTCGTAATACCTACTATACGCATACCTAACTATTGTACGCATGTTTTTTTTTGCGAAATGTAGGTATTATATTTGCTATCCAGAATATTTATTCATTCACAGTAAGTTCCCAATAAGTTGTCGAGTCTACCATATGTTCAGATATTTTAATATAATACTATATGCGAGCGTGTTTTTGATATTTTTTATCCAAAACACAAGTTAAATGGAAAAGTAAATAATTTTCTTTCGCTGCATCTTGAATGAAGTTAAAATTTAGAGCTGGGCGAGTACCTAACTCAGATATGAATGCTTAACGAAAAGCTTTACTATTTTTCGATTATAAAACAGAAACCATTTGTTAAAGTTAAAGGGGAGACATGTTACAGAAATTAAATAGCATTAATTTGAATAGCGATATCGTCTTTTCCTCTATTGTAGCATTTTAAATCGCAACCATTGGGTGAAATATTGACAACTGGTGTTAAATTTTACTCATATCCTTATGATAAAAAAAATAATAAAAAGCAGTGTCTCCACTCGGTGGTTTTGAGCCAATTGAAATAAATAAATAAGTTTTAAAAATAACTATTATATGAGGATTTTTTATGAGTTCGAAATATGCAACCAGCCGATAACTCGAACGTTTTTACGTTTAAATAAAAAGAATATTAACCAATATCTAATTCCTTCTAATCACATTTAATTATTATCATTTGTTCAGTAGTATATTATATATATGTATCCTGTCTATGTTAAAAATCTCTGTTATAAAGACTTATTTCTGAACCAATTGCATCTAATAAACTCATCTAAATAATGAAATTGATGATTATTGTAACTATCGTGAAATAATCACTTCTAAAATTTGTCTCCGTTTTCTAAATTTACGTAATGCAATAATTTCAAGAGGTGTCTTGCAATTATTACAGATTTTATATGTCCGTGGTGTAATAGAAGCGGGGCCTGCCTGTATTACATAAATAATATTGTAAATCAAATTGAAAATATCTTTGAACATTGTAGAAGCTATTTAGATTCGAAAATAATTTACATAACGTTGAATTAAGAATTTATAACTGACATTTTTTAAGATCTTACAAAAAAACACACGGCAACGCTAGTGGCGCCGTTAGCTTCTATGTTACGCGGCGGGCAAGAGTACTAATTACCCTTATTTCAGATTAATGATTTCTCTTTATTATTGATACACTGTAACTAGAACAATTTCAATCAAAATATCGAAACTGCTTAGTTAGTCCATCTAGAGCTTCAAAAGCTTCTTCTCTCAGATACCTCAATCACAACACTGTGCACTAATATGGCAATGTAGTGTGAAGTTAGACAAATAACTTTTTTTATGTCTTATCCATAATTTTAGCCTTGAATATAGGTACTATATTGCACTTCCTTCAAATAACTCGTGAACCGCATACCTAAGGTTCTGGACATTTTTAGCAATGACTAAATTTCTTTATTTGAATTTATTTGTTGTTAATGAAATCATGAAGATATTTGTAGAATACAAAACTAAAGCATTCAATTATATTTTTTTTTATATCATTCTTCAATTTATGGTCAATAAAATTTTGTTAGTTGATAGATAACCATAATTAAATTCAACCTTCAGTTAGGGGCTATTAATAACACGGTAACAATATTTTTTGAGTGTTCTCATTTGTTTTTTCCTTGATAATGAATATTGTATTTCATTTTCAAGGTAAGATTTATTAGACGTTCTACATGAAAATAAAATTGTTAACCCTGCTCTGCCTTGATTATTATTTCTGCTTGTTAAAATATTTCTCGCACAATGAAAAACACTGTCTTAGTTGATTAATCAGAATGTGTTGTACCTATATTATACCATTTTTTCCTTTATGTTTCTTTTCTTTAATTGAAAGATAACGATAAAAGAGCGAGTTTTAGAGAAAAAGTTTAAAGAATTTCAGCACCAATATATTAATACAGGGTGTTCATTTCAGATTAAACAAAAATTTGACAGCTTGCATAAAAAAATCTTATCAAGAAACAAAATGTAAAAAAAAGCTTCATTATCGAGATATAAACACCCTGACTCTAGGGTGATTTTTTTTGACTTGCACAGGGAATTTTACATAAAACAAACATTGTTTCACGAAAACGTAAATGATCAAAACTGCTCAGTTTTCAAAATACTGACTTTTAAAGTTTAAAAAGGATTCCTACCTAGATATTCACAAATACTTATACGTTTCTAATGGTTCTAGGAAAATTTGGTCTGTGAAATTCGGTCTCGTTTCCAAGATAGCAATGATTCTCGGGCCAATGTTGTCCCAATATTGCTAATGCCGTCCCAATATTGTCCCAATATTGCTAATGCCGTCCCAATGTTGGCCCAATATTGCTAATGCCGTCCCAATGTTGGCCCAATATTGCTAATGCCGTCCCAATGTTGGCCCAATATTGCTAATGCCGTCCCAATGTTGTCACAATATTGCTAATACCGTCCCAATATTGTCCCAATATTGCTAATGCCGTCCCAATGTTGGCCCAATATTGCTAATGCCGTCCCAATGTTGTCACAATATTGCTAATGCCGTCCCAATGTTGTCCCAATATTGCTAATGCCGTCCCAATGTTGGCCCAATATTGCTAATGCCGTCCCAATGTTGTCACAATATTGCTAATGCCGTCCCAATGTTGTCCCAATATTGCTAATGCCGACCCAATGTTGTCCCAATATTGCTAATGCCGTCCCAATGTTGTCCCAATATTGCTAATGCCGTCCCAATGTTGGCCCAAGAAACATTGCTACCTTCAAGGGTTTATAATGATTTTATTAAAGAGCAAAATTAAAAGAAAATTGAAATTATGAACACTTGAATGTGGAATGCATTTGGTATCGCAATTTTCGGTCTCAGAATTTTAAGTCTGAGGTATGAATAAATATACCTTATTAGTTAGAACTGTTAGATGTATCGGGGGTTTCGTGCCGGCCCTCGAGCCCCCATGGCAGGTCATTAAACAATCATGAAGTGTATACTTCAAAAAACTAGCGGATACAAAAAAAACTACATAATGGCCATAAATGTTGAGAATTTCAAATTAATCATCATTCATATTTTAAAATTCATTTAAAGATTTATTTTTATTAATGACTGAATATGTTTATCATTTACAAAAATATTTACATGCCAAAGTGTAGGTACCCGCAATGGCCCATTTCAGCTTTGTCAGTAATATTGTGGTTACAAAATTGATAAATAGTTTTTTTCACCTCCATATATAATTTTTACCTTATAATTATATATATTATTCATTTTCCCTAAAAAAATTATTTAACAATTCGCTAACAATTTTCCCTAACAACGAACTTTCCAACGGCGGAAATTTCCTACGTCGAAATGTCCCACGACCAATTCACCGGCCACACTTTTAAATATATAGGACGGGGAACAAGAGTAACTAATGCAAAATATATTTTCTATTCGTGGACATTCTTAATTCAAAGAATTATCTCCATCATCCATGCACGAATTTGGTGGGCCTATTTGTATTTTAGAATATTTATTTGCCCACTCCTATACCTATTTTATTTTTTCGTTAAAATTGTTCTTAATTCATAATCATTCAAAACTATTTCGTTAAAATAGAAGCGATTATGCACTATTCAAATATTAGGGAATATTTACTCTCTTATTGACTGAGTTCAGCCTTTTTACAAGAACTGTAAAATATTATAGTTATACCTCTAACTCTATTTCATTATTTTCTTTAGAAATAATGACAAGGGAAACTACTGTAAAATTGGATTCATAAGAGATTCAACTAATGAGATCGGAGCACACTTTTAAATGTTATTAGAACTGAAAGCAAGCAAGGGAACTGTTATATATGATTTATTTATGTAAAATATGAAGTAGGCCCACTGAAACTGAAACCTGTATATAGAATGATTATAGTAAACTGTGACTACATTCACTATATACATAATAATTACTTTTTAATATTCATCTGACTAATCATGGCTAGCTATGAATACATTTTATTCATATTTTTATATAGGTTTCATATTGTCTACTTCACATCTTACAGAACTAAATTATATATGTAATTAATATACCTTGTTAACAGTACACTTGTATTTCTTTGAGTTTTAATAACATTTTCTAAACGCAGTCTTTATTTCATTTAATTCCTGCAATATTTCTAACGTAGTATTTTGTTGTCCTTAATGTTGTTGAATTAACCTCATTGGTTAATTAAAACCTCACATAATTTGTGAAATTATCTTCGCATATTGCAAATAAATTAGGTGGTTCCCTGTAGTAGATTTAAGTAGCCTTACATAATAAAATAATTTAGCTTTTCAAAATAATACAAACCCTAGAAATCGGAAATAATTTGCAGGATTTTCCTTATTGGAATTTTCTCTTCTGCAGAAAACATATTCTTCATGTTGGTGTTCAATGGAAAATTTGGTGATTATTTATTAATGCTACCTATAGATATTCCTTCTTCTTTGGAAAATTTAAAGAAAACTAATTGATTAAAAAAAGTTTATATAGAAATACATATGGGAGACAGATATAGATTCCGAATTCATAGAAGATATAGATTTCTTCAAGATCATGCTGTTTTAAGGTATTCAAATAATTAGTTTGATGACTTATATGAAAGAAAAAACGTGAATGATTTTAGAAATTTAGTGGAATTTTGTGGTTATTTCTGAAAGTGCTATTGTATGTAAATGATGTTCATCATTCACTTGAGTTAAAATGATTCATTTATAAATATTAATTTATATTTGTTTCATTAAGTTTTTATATAGAAATTAAAGATAGAAATATATATTGGATATTAACTATGTTTACAACTTTTATTTCTATCCTTCTATATTTTGTATATCCTATATATAGCTATACATTTAAATTCGAGTTAAATGATTTGACAAATATTTGTTGGCATCATTCTGAACTTCCACGTTTCACAAATGTTTGAATAAAAGACATGTTTTGATTGTCATTTTTATTGTAAAATATCTTAACACGTAACAAGGAATAACTGTACACTATGATACACATTGTACGCTGATGTGTGTATGCAACATTAAATCATACTGACTAAATCATTATTCGAAGGAGGATAGGTTATTATAATAATAGCACTAAATTAATGAGGGAGATTCTATAACAAATATAAATGGCAAAAATTTTGAATCACCTTAATGAGAGAGGGCAAAATAACCAATTTATCACAGCTATCATTCGATTTTCTGCTGGTACCTCTACTGAATATATCGTTTAGATATCGATGAGACCGATACCTTCGGGATCATATAGCCATGGGTAGGAGTTGGGGCATTCAGCGCAAGTGTACAGGAACATCCTGTCTTCGTTATTGTGTTGTGGAGGTGGTTTACTTTCGCAAGGATTCGGGAGGGAGCAGTAGGGCAATCCCTTGGGATCGCACTTGTTCTTCCACTCTGGGAAGTTGTTCAGAGCTGCCAGTTCGGTAGGAGCTTCCATCCAGCTGATAGCCTGCAACATAGTGACGAAATAGTAATCTCCACGAGAAGCTACGTCAGCGACCCACTTAGCGAATTCACGCAAGAAACTCTTTCTAGTCAAGAAATAAGGAGCTGTGAAATGAAGTCCCAATGGAGCACGATTGGTATTGTAGTGATGGGCAAGATTGGTTTCAAGGAAGTTAACGAACTGCTGTGGGTCAACAATGTTTGCGCACTGATCAACCAAATGACAACCAGTGAGAGCTTCAGAGAATAGAGGATCGTCACGTCTGTCCAATTCGTTGATGACCATTTCCCAAACAGTGAAGTTTCTGGTAGGGCAATTTTGATCGGTACCCAAACATTTGTGAGGCATACGGTGCTGCAGAGTGTATGGCCACAGAGGTAGACGGCCTCTGGGAGCAGACAGAGATGAATCGTAAAGGAATCCCCAGTCAATCATCATTCTGAATTGTTCATTACCACCAACACGGGCCTGTGGAACTCTCATTCCTAAGATTTCTCCTTGGGTGATGTTAGCAAAACGCTCAGTGATCATACGTGCACCATCGAATTCAGCTTCATAATCGGATGCAGTCAAGTTAGTCCAGTAGTTTTTGTCGCCTCTATTGGTAATAGAACCAACTGCGATTTCGTGTCCTCTACGGTGAAGCTCTTGAACAGCTGAGTAGTTTGTGAAAGCGTGAGATACGAAGAAAGTTCCCTTAGCGGTACAATCATTTCCCTTGTTCTTGGTAGTCTCTGAGAAGATCTGTTCGTACATTCTGTAATTTTCATCGTTAACAGCTCCTGAGAAAGTAATCATGATCATCTGTGGAGCCTGACTAGGGATCAAATCTCCGGGAATACGAGTACCATCAACGGAACAGAAACATCCTTGTTCCCAAGTACATTTGCGGGGGTCGCATTTGTCGGCAGCATTAGGATCGGTTGCAGGATCTGAAATTAAAAGATTATTATAAATGAGTTCGTGTAAATAACGACAATCTTAATCAAAGCGGTAAAGTTTTTTTTTTTAATTTTTGCAGTTGAAATAATGATATTTATATCAGCATAATGATATAAACACTACCTCCCTATTTTCCAAATCTGTTTCAAAAGATTCTTACCGTTGCAAATGTTTTCATCTGAAGTGTCCTGGCAATCGAATTGACCATCACAGAACAAAGCTGAAGGCAAACATTCTCCAGAACCGCATTCAATTTGATTGGCTGGGCAGTTGGAGACCTGATCGTTTGCAATAGGCCACTTTGGCTTAGGTAGAGAGAACTCTGAAATAAAATATCACATTATAGTAAAATGTCTATCTTTTCATATTTTGAATATATAAAATGTTCCAATTTGACTTAAAAATATTGAAAAATGAACTTACTTTGCCATTTAGCGCAGTTGAAGACTTTGCTCCTGACTTCACAAATTTGGAGTTCGATGTCGAAGAACATACCGAAACCGCACTGTCCTCTGCTGACCAACTTGCGGTTTCCTCCACCGGGAACGCATCGGAAGTAAGTGCTGCAGGTAGCACGGCCCTGGATATTTAGAAAAAGAGGTTAAAATATTGTTGATATTTTATATATCACTATATCTAAAACTGAATTAATTAATTAATAAAATATTACCAAAATATATGTGATATCGATGATTCCGAATTTTTAAATTTTAGCGTGTCTCTAGTGATAGGTTTAAATGTAGAATAAAATTTATCAGAAAACTTAATGAAAGTTTTATTCATAATTAAGACGGAAACGGAATTAAGTTGTTGAAGTTGACATGAAAGGTCTAAAATATATATATTATTCTTATTTATTGCAAGAAGCATCGAATAATCTTACATTGATTAGCTACTTTTTTCAAATTTAAACTAAAAATAAAGTACGATTTATTTGAAAAGACTGTACAAAATTTGTTGATTAAAGCATGAAAAAGTTTTATAATGAAATCAGATTTCTAGAATATTCCATGGATAATAATATACCAACAAAGTTTTAGTTAAATTTGGATATATCAATTATAAAACTAGAATATAATTGAGATTGGCAGTACCTCTTCTTCAGTGATATCTACTTCAGATCTTTTTCTGAAGTACTCATCTTCAGGACGACCCACGCAATAGTCATCTGGGTCCATCTCTGAGATGTCCACCCTCTGAGCCTCAGCCACCCATGCTGAAAAAAAATAATGTTATCAAGCTATACAGGTTTGATAAAATATAAAGTTTAAGAAATATAAAACTGAATTCCCTTTTCTATGAAAAAAAGTATTCTGAGATTCAAGTGCAAACTATTATGAAGTAGGAAATAGTATGAGGATAGTTGCGGCATGGATACTATAGCTAGAACTAGGTATGTCAGAAGTTTATACGGTTAGTTGGTCAAAGTAGCACCTAGAAATCCTTGGACCAACTGGAAAAGAGGTTAGTCGTGCTACTTCTCATGGAGACAACTTTCTCTAGTTGTCCACCTGAGGAGTAGTTTGGTAGGTTTAGATTACCCTTGCCCTTCATGTCCTATAAACTCCTGTGACGTAGATTGCAAACTTTCAGTTTCTTTAAGTCCTTATGTGCGATGGCATTTAGTGAAATGACATGCTGCTACCTATATTGTGTACCTAGCGGACCACCAACCAATTGCTGGGTCAAGGACTAGTACAAGTACAAGCATTGAAGGAGAAAAAGCCAGTACCTGTATATTCATTCACTAAATGATAGTACTATCTTGCCTAATTAGATGATTGAGTGTTTAAACATGATTGTAAACCGTTAATATTCTATAATCGCTTCACAGTTGAATGCATTAGTGAATGTATAATTATGTATCAGAAGAAAGTTAAGACGATGATTTAATAGATAACTATGTGACCAATAATCTAAAATGATTAATTACTTAATATCGCATGCATGTTCCTAAATGACTGATAGTTTCTCTTGAAAAGAAATCATTGAATTGCAGGTGTAGCATTGAAAAACGTTTGGTATAAAAAATAGTTAATGTCAAATTTAATTGATATATGAACAATTGCACGAGTTCTTTCAGTGCATGTAATTTATATTTGCGTTAATAAAATTGATATTTGAAACGAGGAAATAATTTGTGACTAAATGACAACTTACAAGAAAAATGGTAGTATGGAAATATCAAATCAGATATAGGAAGTACAGAATGTAAAGGAAACAATGAGAGAGAGAGCAATTACGAGGTAAAAAAAAACTTGTATTGGCTAGGCCTAAGGCCATGAGAGTTAAGCTCCAAATAAAGTAATCCAAATGATGCATAGGATTTAACATACTAGGTAGGTCACAGTCTCAATGCACTTTTCTTAGTTATGAATGAAGACAAAGTGAACCTCGTCCTACTTAACTCAGTCAATTCAGAACTGTGTAACATGCTTTTGAAATTAGCTGTGAAAATGGAAATATGAGATTTAAATCTACTGCCAGAAATGATTATTTTATAGTACTACCTATGTACAAAACTTTTCTGTCTTAGCACCACAATGAGAAGATGTATCTAATTCGTACAAAATAATTCTGAGAACGTGAAAGAAGTTTAAATCAAAGAATAACTTAAAATAACTTAAAATAGATGATGATAAAATTATGAATAAAATATATATATGATCGATAATTTTTTTCATTAAATCGCGGCATGGAAACATACAATAATTGCTAGAACTAGGCAATAGGTATGTCAGAATTTTGAAGGCTTAGACTACAGACAAACTCAAATTTTTCCAAGGAAACAAATCTAAGTGGTGAAAAAAATTGCTGATGTATTCATTGTCCTTCAAAAGTACCTAGAAACTTGCTTAGATACTAACAGTTATCGTCAACACTCAGAAACTAGATACGAGGTCTGGCATTGAAACGGGGAGACTAAAAGAACAATGCATTGGGTAACCTTCTACAGTTAGATACCAAGTAACCCTCTACAGTTAAATACCAAGTAACCCTCTACAGTTAGATAGCAAGTAACCTTCTACATTTGATACCAAGTAACACTCTCGAGTTAGATACCAAGTAACTTTCTAGATTTAGATACCAAGTAATCTTCTAGATTTAGATACCAAGTAATCTTCTAGAGTTTGATACCGAGTAACCTTCTCAGGTGTGATTTACCAAAATGTTCCACTATTTATCTGAATATTATCATTTTAAGCGATTAACTGTAAATATTTTTTAGTATTTTGATTAGGTAGTTGAGTTTCATAGTATGATTTATTCATTTATTCTTTTCCTAATTTTTCATCTGAACAGAAGATCCACCAATGTTTAGCGTTAATTAGTTCTTGTCATTCTATACTAATTATTGATGTTTACTTTCGTTAAGTTGAAGAATCGAAAGCTAAGGAAGAGTACCTTTCATTGTTCCGAGTGACTTGGTAGGTGATTTACCGTGAGTTGAAGTCACGCAACTAACTTTAATTACGTCATCCGAAAGAGCTTTCATTGTGATCCACTAATTGAGATATAATTAATGTAGAATGGAAACCGTCAACGACAATGAAGAAGATAGTTGATTAAAAACATCATGCTCGGTATAAAAAAAAATCATTGATCGACTAGTTCAGTAGAAAAAAAAAATAAGTTGTCCTCCATGAAGATTAAAGTCAATGCAATGAAAACAAGTTAAGAAATAACTAGACAGTAGTCTAGTAGTTTCAATCAGGAAATTTAACCTTGCAGACTAAGATCATTTGATCGCCATACTGAGAAGAACCTCGAGGGCGATTTCGCAACAGAATTTAACTGGAAACGGATTGCAACACCCTAATTTCTGGGAAGGTACTTAAAAACATAATATTTAGCTCACGAGCGACCATCGTTACATGAATTTTAAACAGAATAGTGATCTTGAATGAGATGCTTTATTTTCAGTGATATATCCATAATTTAGTTATATATCCAATGTGTAGGGATATATCCAATATAGAATGTTATTCACAGTGGTTAGAATTCACCTTCAGCAAGGACATCAAGTCAGTCTGGTTTAATCCGGTTCAATGCGTAAATGTCTTTTAATTATAAGTAAGTATCCATGAGTTTCTTTCAATCAACATTAAATTCATAGGTTTTTCTTAAATGTTAGAAAATTACATTTTGATGAAAAGGAAAGTTGTACCGTTATGCTTCAATGAAATGGTTATATTCTTTTTCTCTTTTGAAGCACAAAGGTAATGAGTTGGAGTCAGACAGGTTAGATTTACTGCAAAACATTTTGGTGAACACAGAGATGAAGAAAACAAGAAACTGGAGAGAAAGGAAAATCATTGGAGAATTGCCACAATAACCTACTAGACAATGCAGTATCAGGTAACGTTAGAATGTACCTATATTTAGTACATATTTAGAATAGAAAGTACAGAAAGATATACATTTTATGCATAATTATTCAAACATTATGCAGTTTTGAATTTCATACAATGACATAAATTTGGGGTTGCTGATCTTCTGTGATAAATAAGGAAGTAATAAATAAATTGAACTTTTTAATTATGAATATACAAATTACGTAAAGTAAAAGTATACAAATAGTTTTCTGAAATTTTCTAAATGTTATCCCTTTTATAAAAGTAATACAACACTGATGAGTGTAAATGTGAAACCGAAAGAATTCACAAGTATTATAATCTGAATGTAAATAAACCACATTGTATTCCCTTTGTGTGAGAAGCAAAGATTTCACTTTAGGTGACATTTAAGAGTTCATTTTCCGTGAAGCAGGTCACAGGTTAATTCCATGCCCAGTCCACCATTCAATAACCCATCACTTTCTACTTAACTCTTCCCGTTAATCTAATGGGTAAATTGTATAATACTTTCTCTCTATGTTGGTATTTCTTCGTTTCGACTGTAATGACATTTAGGCCTAATTCCGTGAATGTGACCAGGGATATACAGTTTTAGAACAACATTTTTTTCTCTCACAGTCGCGACAACTGAAATTTAAGAAACTCTTGCAAAGCCGCTTAGTAAGAGGTCAGCTGCTTTCAAGAGTTGTAGGTATATGAAAATTTTGAACATTGGTTAAGAAACGTGTTCTGTTATCATCGGTACAGTTAAGTTCTCTAGGCCCTGACCTATGAAGAATTGCTAAAAAATACTCGGCTTTGAAAGCGATAGTGGACCAGAGTAAAATGTCAAGGTGTATGTATTTAGATTTTCTAGATTTATCTATTAAGGACCTAATGTATATTTATATCTAAGAGGTTTTTTCGCACATGGTTATCTCCATACTCAATATTTTTGTACCAAGATAAACATATAGAAACTGTTTATATAGTTTCAAACAAAGAAAATTCACAAAACTATAAATTAGCAAAGTTTCACTTCAATTCAGCCACTTCACTAATCCCTATTGATGAAAGCAACTAAATTTGATCTAAATATCATATGAAAGTGTATTTTTTCTCCCATCATCCTAACATTGATGGTGATTTGACGTGATATGATGACCTACATAGGTAGACCGACTGCATACATACCTAGAAGTATATCAGCCAAATAGGGCAACAAAGAAAATATATAAGTGTGCAACCACATGATACCAAAGTCATAAAATTTTGCATGCGTAAGTTGCAACCTCAGGTTTTATTCTCCCTTATTTTACTCGGTGTGAAGGGTTATGCAACAGAATGGCTGATGTTAGGTAAAGAGAATGCAATAGGCGACGCCTCTCTGGAGACCAGGCTACGCTCGGCGCCATTCCTTTGTTATTTAAAAACTGGAATTAGAATAAAGAGACAGAAGAGTTGCATTTGATTCCATTCGCTTTTTTACAACAGTATATTATTCAAGATTTAGTAATAGTTTCAGACTTTGCATGATTGAATTTTTTTAAGAGTGAACGGCACAACGTCTCAGTCTGTTTTATCACAGTTATTAAACACAAAAAAATGCTTCCGTATCAGAATATTTCTAGCAAATGATAAGGTAAAACGAGTTACTGATGGAACCCGTTACAAATATCATTTCTAATTTTACCATAAAGGTTATATCTTAAACCATATTGAGAATATACATTTACTATCAGATAAATACACGTAATAAATGATTGACTTTGAGGGTACGCTTTAGAAGGATTGGGAATCCTTTCACTACTCAATCAGGGAAGACAAAACAACAACAACAACAACAACAACAACATCAAGAACAAGAGGCGGGGCCTTTTCTCCATTGGGGGTGGCACAAAAGAACTATTATTGTACTTTCAACTGTGATAACGAGATATATGAATAATTTACTGTTGTGAAAATAGACTTGGTTCTTTTTTTATACTTTGCGTAAATTAGGAGTAAGTTCTTATTATACATATATATGGTAAATTAATTAGTTGTTATACTCTAAATAAATATATCAATTCATATAATTAATTGTTATACTCCATATAAATAAATTAATTCATATGATTAATTGTTATACTCCTAGTAATTAATAGTAAACTCAAAGCAATCATTGAATTGAATAGTATTGCATAATAAATATTACAACATTTTGGGATTATGCAAGTTATACTTAGTTTTTCTTATTTTGAACTGAACTTACTAGTTTGATCATAAAATTTTAATAATTTATGGAAACGCTAAATACAAATATGTATTTATTTAAATATTTCACTAAATTAAATAGAAGATCAAATAAATACGTTAAAAATAGGAAGGCACTCATTCTGTATTAGAAAATTAGTTTATATTATATAATAAAGATGAGCTAAATTAAATTTTTAATTTTAACTGATGGGTTTGGTTACCGTGGTGTAATTCTTACTAATTTTAGTTTCTTAGTTTAGCTGTGTTAGTTCTAAACCTTTTGTTATTTACATAGTACTAGCTATAGAAGTGATATATAATAAGTAGATAATGATAAGATTATATCATAAATAAATATCTGAATAACCTCAATGTGAATAAATTGCAAAAGTTAAATACTGAAACAATGCTACAAAAATTCGAAGGTTGAGTTTTTCTTGAGGAAACTATATAATTACCACATAATAAATATATGTGTTAAGACAATTTGTAATGATTTATGATAGTATTACGATAAATGAGTTTAAATAGATATTTATATTGCAGAAATCGAACACCTAGAAAAAAACAATAGCGTATTGCGTAACTACTTTGAACTGATAACGTAACTCAAGAAAAATGATAATTGATTATCAATATATATCAATGAATAATGAAGAAAATTACGTATATAGAGATGTGAAAGAGAAAAAAGAGAGGGGAGATGAAGAAAAAGGAGATAGATTTAATTAAAGGCTTACCGTTATAAGTTCATACAAACCAAAGGAACTCAAAACAATATCACACTATATATCTATGGGTGACTTAATGCACTAACTATGAATATATTAAATGTATCAGACTATAATGTGTATATATCCATGGCGGGAAATAGTGCACTCACTGAGGGCTAGGAGAATAGATAAGTACAATACGAGCTGCTTCATGATGCTCCAATCAATGACTTAATTTTGTGTTCAAAGCTCTATATATACCGGCGTGGCTTGCGCATGCGCACAACACTCCTCAGATACTTACTTTCACTGCGACTCCAGGGTCATGCGGGATGCCTGCTGTAGCGCTTTGGAGACCAGTTTGCCATTTCTGGTTCCGTTCTCTAATTTTCTTGCCAATAATTTTGACTCTATTGGATTATTTCCCTTTTCAAAAATGGTTGAAAAATAAATATATAAATATTTATTTCGCTATAATTTACTACTTTTGTAGAGCCACATATGTGTTAAGAAGAATTAATATAGACTATCTTATGGTTATGTCACTGTTGTTTTTCTCGAACAATCTACCGTATTATAATCAATTTCCATTGGTATAATATGCTGAATAATTGAAATTAGATAAAACTGCTTCCTGATTATTCTTCTAGGGAATAAACTAACTGAATATCCCTATCGTGTAAATAATATTGGGAAAAGGTTAGGTAATTCACATTCTGAATGTTGCAAATATATCAAATATTCTAAATAATTACCATTATTCTAAAATAAGTGTTTAGTTATTAGAAATTTACTTTAATAGAAAATGTAATAGTAAAAGTCATTTTTTTTAATTTATGTAAAACTTCACTTAAACATAAAAATATATGAACTATCTATTTTCTTATTTTATATTATGTAATAAATAAAACTTATAGATAATAAAATTACATACGTATTTAAATTACATTGCAATAAACACCATATATACATATAAAATTGATACTTTTAATTTATAGAACATTTTATATATCGATATAATATTGATAATTCAATTTATAGTACATGCTATACATTGATATAAAACTGATACCGTTAGTTTCATACTATAGTATTAATACAAAATTATTACTTCAATTTATAGTACATGCTATATTAATATTGAATTGCTACTTTTAATTTTACATTATATGCTATATTGATTTAACCCTTTAGAAGGGACTTACTTAGAATCTCATCAAATTTGTCCAGAATTTCAGTAAGTCATTTTTTAATCGCTTTTCAGGATATTTTGATTCGTGTTAATTTATTTTAAATTTTATTTGAAATGTTTGTTCTTTGGAAACAAGTATTTTATTGTATTTTTTTATTGATTACTTGAAATACAACAATGTCTATTATTGTATGTGGTGTATTAATACAGTATAATTGTAGCTAAATATGTGTGCAAAATATTGAATTAAAATTAATGATGCATTTCGTACAGGATAATTGACCGCTAAAGAGTTAAAATTGCTACCTACCTGTAATTTGCTTAATACCTTTAATTTTATAGTACCTTTAATCTTATAGTATCTATATGATTATATGCTATATCGATTTAAAAAGACCACTTAGGGTAAATTACGGATTATCGGTCAGTTTCACATCATCGGTCATTAAGAAAAAAAAAACGATATTATAATTGTTATTTTATTTTTATCTTTATTGGTATTAATGATATCTGCATGTATCATGGATACCAATAAAAATAAAATAGCAATTATAATATTTCTTATATGACTGAAGATGTGAAACTGACCGATAATTCGTAATTTACCCTAGCTTTAATTTGATACTATACATTCTGTCTCCTAGGTTCATAGGTTAAGAGTAAGTAACTGTCCATTTAAAAATAAAAAAGAAGAACTATTCTTTAATGAGAAACGCAAAGGTGAAAAACAAGTCCGTCTGCATGTGATAAGACAGGTATATGTAAGAAATGGCAATTGCTGGTCTGGTGAGACATGAACATTTCCTGGAATATAGAACATGAGAAAATAAAGCGGGCGACGTGAATTGTCGTGTATTTTTCTATATAATGTAAAATTTATTATTTCAATCATAAAAGATAAAGAAATTAATCATGAATATTGAATAATAACCATGGTTATTTGCTACTTATCAATTTTACTCAAAACAATTTTAGACAGATTTAACTGTTTACGTTTTCATGGTCGTTTCAGTAGATATGACAATAAATGTTAAGGACTTTTGAAAACAAAGTGCCTACCTATTGCTTCATATGAATTTGTTATATTGAACTAATAATGATTATACTCTCAAACCTGTTCAGTATATACTTAATTGGAACCTTGAATATTATACCTAAGCATATTACCTGATACACTATCTTGGTTTCTGAGAAAAAATTGGTAAGTTTTTTTTTTAAATTCTGGTTTGAAGTTTTGAAGCTCATTGCGATAATTTAATTTATATTCCATATTTAAAAGCAGTTGTTTTAAAATGAATTTATCACAAGTTGCGATATTGAAAATAGATTTTAAATCATTTAAACTGAAAATTATTTATGCAATTAGAATGATTCATTAATTAATTATGTAAAAAAATATCATCAGTAAAGACGGACTAATTGAAATTATGAATACAGTCACAGTATATTAAAAATTAGTTTTTTTTTATGCGAATAGCATAATATATATATATAAAGTATATACAATTATACATACACAACCAATTCTAGTGCCAACATTATTTACTTTCATTAAATCAGTAAAACCATGTGACTTACAGGTAAACTTTGTTATTTAATTCCTTTACTATCATTATCTTTTAAAATATTTTCAGTTGAATACAACCACTTCCAGTTATATTTTGTACGGTATGTCTTGATTATAAATACAATTGAATCTATTGTTTTAAAAAAAATTGTACCGTAAGTAACTTTGAACTAAAGTGTTATTTAACAAGTTAGGTTTTACAGGAACTTTTAACCAAAGCTCTTGAGACATCATAATCTATAAATTGAAACTGATACAGTTTACCAAATCATATTTGATAAGACATATCAGAGAAAAGAGTCACTGTGATGATGTACTATCATAGAAAAGAGTCACTGTGGTGATGTACTATCAGAGGAAAGAGTCACTGTGATGATGTACTATCAGAGAAAAGAGTCACTGTGATGATGTACTATAAGAGAAAAGAGTCACTGTGATGATGTACTATCAGAGAAAAGAGTCACTGTGATGATTTACTATCAGAGGAAAGAGTCACTGTGATGATGTACTATAAGAGAAAAGAGTCACTGTGATGATGTACTATCAGAGAATAGAGTCACTGCATGATGCTAATTTCACAAATCAAAATTCTTAAATTTTCAAATTTATCGTAGTGTACCTAGGCAAAATTTGAAATCCCTACAAGCATTGAAATTATTAAAGTTTCCTTTCGAAAATGAGAGAAAACTGTAAAACACTTTTCTCTGCATGTTCATTTCTATTTTTAGTGGTTTTCCTTCTTTGAGTGCATGCAGTTGCAGGTAAAGTCGTAGGTATCTTCCTATCTAAGCAGGTATGCAGTGAAAGATTCACTAGAGGTGCCAGAAAGGTAATTGCCTCTCATCTTTACTTGCATAAAAACAACCACCAAAATTCGCATGTGAATGTCATTTGCAAGCCAGTCTGTGCAACTTCATGAATGCGTCGCTTGGCGCAGACGTTCTTATGACTGTAGGACAGAAATAGGGAAGTTGTTTGTTCAGTAAAGCCTTAACGAACAATATTGTGACAAACAATCACAGATATGTGTATAGCTTACCATAATATTTCTATTGTTTAGGTTTTCTATAGAAATAACTTTATTAGTTAAATCAGATAATTAATATATTTTATTTTTAACCAGCCTATAGTTTGGTGGATGGAATTATTTGTTGATGACATACCACGAAGTATTTTTTATACTAGCTTCAGGTGGACAAGCTTCACTTATTTTCAGCTCTGTAGTTGGATCAGAATAGCTTTTTTGCATTCATAATATCAAACAGAACTTTTTTTTCAATATCTATCAACAATTTAAATTATTACAAATGATTCACGGTGAAATTAAAGTGATAACAGTTTGAACTTTTCACTGTGCAGTGAACGTTGCCAGTTGTCACGACTAAGCTACATTTCAACGGTGGCTGCTCATATGATATATGAGGATAGTGCTCATATGATATATGAGGATAGTGCTCAATTGCTCTTATGATATATGAGGATAATGCTCATATGATATATGAGGATAGTGCTCAATTGCTCTTATGATATATGAGGATAATGCTCATATGATATATGAGGATAGTGCTCAATTGCTCTTATGATATATGAGGATAATGCTCATATGATATATGAGGATAGTGCTCAATTGCTCTTATGATATATGAGGATAATGCTCATATGATATATGAGGATAGTGCTCAATTGCTCTTATGATATATGAGGATAATGCTCATATGATATATGAGGATAGTGCTCAATTGCTCTTATGATATATGAGGATAGTGCTCATATGATATATGAGGATAATTCTCATATGATATATGAGGATAGTGCTCATATGATATATGAGGATAATTCTCATATGATATATGAGGATAGTGCTCATATGATATATGAGGATAATGCTCATATGATATATGAGGATAGTGCTCAATTGCTCTTATGATATATGAGGATAATGCTCATATGATATATGAGGATAGTCCTCAATTGCTCTTATGATATATGAGGATAGTGCTCATATGATATATGAGGATAATGCTCATATGATATATGAGGATAGTGCTCATATGATATATGAGGATAATGCTCATATGATGTATGAGGAGAGTGCTCATATGATATATGTGGATAATGCTCATATGATATATGAGGAGAGTGCTCATATGATATATGTGGATAATGCTCATATGATATATGAGGAGAGTGCTCATAGCTATGGTGTTTACCAATTTATTGTATGAGTTATGCAGTAGCTACTGGTAGTATCTGTATTTTTTAAGAAACTGATTAAAGTATATTAAATGATTTTTTCTAATTATCAATTTAGAAAGGAATTTAATTCTATAATAATATAAAGCATTTCTTCAAATATGTATCTCGAGTAGGTTCAGAAATGGGCATATAGGGATTCTGAAATATTATCAACTCTATTTATTGATAGGTATAGTATATGATATGAAGTGAGCATAACTTGTTAATCCTGTTGCAGTTTTTCATAGGTATTCACGCTATGAAGAAAAACATAACTGCAGCAGGGCCAAATATGGTTTGCAGATGGAACCACTGGATAAAATACGGCATATAGTTTCAATTGATTTTTTGTATATCAGCGAAAGTATGGATCTTGAAATACTCTCGAAAAATGACACAGAGAAAATATAAAATGCATACAGTAATCTTGCAGAGAATATTCTGGATATTCCGAGAGTTTACTGCTACCTAAAATGTCACCAAGAATTTCGTAGAAAGTGACAAACATTAATCATTCGATCATTTATTGTTGAACCAGATGGTTTTTGTACGATTTTTTCAATACTCTGAGCCTGTTACTTGGTCTACTTTCTATGGGAATTGTTTTCCAAATTTTAGGTCCTATTCGAAGCAATTGAATAATTGTTTTCCCGTGTAAACACTCAGTTTGAGAATAATCCAGAAAACTGATGATATCAAATTTAAAAAATAATATCCATGGGATGGGGAGTGTCCAAAAACTCAGAAAATGGTCGAAATATAGTTTGATTGATTTATTCAAGACTCTAAAGATAATATGCGTAACCAAGTAATTGTGACCGATTAGTATATTCCGTTAATATTGGGATTTGAGACGTAAATTCAAGAGAAATCGATGATAGAGTTTATTAATTTCTTCTGAAGAAAATATAAACGATTTCCTTTGTTAAGAAAGAGATGACTAGTGGAAAAAGATGACAAACTAGATAAAGAAAGAGAATTTTATTGGAGAACTTTTCAGTTTAGCCACCTGGTAACATTTCTCTAAATATATTGCACCAAAAGTCCTTCGTGCATACGTGACTCAAGTAACAGACCAAGAACACTTGCACAGTTGACATTGAGACACAGAATTTAATGAAGATTCATACCTTGTGTGTTTGCAATATATAGTAAGTAATGTTAAATGATGCAAAAACTAACCATCGGCTCAAGCAAATGATGATCCTTGGCAATCGCTATCCTCCTATGACCTTCAACGGATTCGGAGGAATTGGTTTCAAATGAATGTTTATGTTTTCAGTATATATCCCTAATAAAAAATCAGTACTCGTTAATTTCATGGACTTGATAATCATAATTATTATTATATTCAAATATCTCAAACGAAGAGCATTAACTTCAATTTGAAGCATCATTTACCAGATTCGAATACTTTCAGTTCTAAATCATAATGGAAATTTCAGGCATTTATTAATTAAATTAAAAGTTTACAATTCAAATAAATGAGTTGAAAAGAAAATAAAGATTAGCTAGATACATTTATAACTTCTTTAAGATATGAACGGCCTTGAATGATCATCCTTCAAATTGATAAAAACCCAATATAGGTAAATTGAAGGGCGAAAGTGAATAACATGCTATTTGAATTAATTCAGTGGTAGTTTAACGTCTTCTTCAGAACCAAAGGCCATATCGCTGTCGTCAAAAGGATTTTGAATACAAGGGAATCAGTCAGAAAGAAAAGTTGTTCCATGAACAAATTCACCCACCAATAAACATGGATGCAGAAAAGCTACACCATTACCAAGAATTGTGATGAAAAGAGACAAAAGCAACGGTGACTGCACTCCCGGTCGGAAGAGGAAAATAAAGAGGTGGTAGTAAATGAAGTCTACGAGGCTACCTAATACAAAATGTAATACCTCGTAATTGAAGAGCATAACCCTAGCGCTGTCATCTAAAACTGCGAGTAGAGTTAGTAAATAAATAGAAAAGTATACCAAGTACAATAATGGAATATTCAAAAATATTATGAGTGACGTCACACAAAATATTCTCCATTTGTTTTTAAATAAAAAATGTGCTATTATTCAGTTAAATGTGCATTTTCATGGATATTAATTTACATAAAATTGTTTGTTTACCATTTGTTTACATCGTTTCTGAAGAATAGATCAAGTTCACCTTCAATGAATTCGAAACTTAGCATACTTCTCCATTTATTTACTATGGTTCGGGGACCTATTTGTTGAAGTTTCCACGGGTCCAGCTAGTAGAAAATGAAATGTTGAAAGAGTTACAGTTATATAATAACTTGGGAGACATACCTCGCTTTTATTACCATTTGTAATAAAAGCTGGCAAGCCTGTAGTCATTACTTTGCCATTTACTGATAGAACAGATCAACCCTGGGACTAAATATTCCATCTGGTTGCAAATAATGATTTCTCCGATGAAACAAAAGGATTGAAAGTGACGCAATGGCTACCTCGGTAGTTCAGTACTCCGAGCAGAGAATTACTTGAAGAATTCAAAATCTTTCATTTAGGGAAAGAAAAAGAAAAACATTTCGTCAAAATTTACTTTAATCAAATAATAAGCACATAGAGTATAAGTTGAGAAAATTCCACACAAGAACAAATCATAATACTTTCATTACAGATCGTGTGGCTAAGGTAAGATCCAGAGAACCAAGACGGGAGATGTACAAGTCAATTCATTACTTTCAATAATTTAAAACAATAGAGGTTACAATAATTCTAATTTATTGAGACAGGATTTAGCTACCGACTAGTTTTAAACCAATAACAAGTTCTCCATTTAAATGAACACGGAACACCGAATTTAGTCAAGAAATCATCTGGGTTGATTAGGTAGTGGGTATTATACGACAGTTTGAAGAATGAAGGAGAATCTTTCTATATAATAATTAAAAGAGAGTCAGAACTAAGTAGCTGCTGAATAGAACTTGGAGGAAAACTTTCTGTACGATTAGTAAACTAAACTAGTATCACAAAATTGAAAACGAATAGGACTATAACTACAATAAATTGATAGGGAAACCACGACTTTAATGATTCAAGATATATCTGCTACTGAGGATATATATAGCTCTGAAAATATAGAATTGAAATCTACTGACGAACCAGGCGCATATTACTGGGGATATAATATACTCCATTACAAGGGACTTTGGAGAAGATAAATAGGTATAACGAAGACAAAATATCATCTTTCAGAAGCTATGAAATTGACAAAGTAGATTATGTAATCATTAGTTTAATAGGGAGGGGATCTACAAAAGGGAAAATTTCTGGTTTCTGGATATAGCCGCTGATTGATAGAAAAAATAGCGAAAATAGCTACTAACTAGGCTGTAATTTTTGAAAAAATACGATTGAAGAATAAACGTAGCTACTTACCGAACTCATTACTACAAATGGATGTGCTGAAATTTCGCATTAGACTTTAATGTAGGTGAGGAATTAATGTAAGAATGGAAATATCAATAAAATCTAAGAATACTCTCTAGTCTACACTTATAATAAGTAAAGCTCCAGGAATTTTTCTTCCTCATCCCACTGACCACATTGATTAAAGCTAAAATTTAGAATCAATGCCTAGAAATTTATCGCCTGATCACCTTAAATTGAACAAGTGTCTGGATAACCTAATACTGAAGTTCTTTTGGAATATTAGAAAATGAATGATTAAAGTTTATCATAGTAAATATTGTTGCGATTGCATCTACACTAACTCTAAGAGAATAGAAAGAATTGATCAAATTAAAATGAAATAGCTATTAAATCTTTGTGCGCATCAGACGACTAGTCGAAATTAGTGATTTTGATTTACAAGTTGATCAATTAATATATTAGGGGTTTAACGTCTTCTTCAGTCATGTCGTTGACTATAGCAGTGACGTCAATAGGATATTAAATACAAGGGACTGGAAGAGGCAGTCAGAAAGAAAAGACTATGAACAAAGTCACCTTCAGTCACTTACCGAGGAATGTGACTAAAGGGGCTGCACTCACAGATGAAACAGGAAAATGAAGAGGTGATAGTAAATGAAGCCTACCTAACATAAAATTTAAGACCTAATAGTCTTAGTACTAACCTCTAAAACTGCAAGTAGCGTTAAAAAATGATAACCATGGAAAAAATAAAAAAAAAGATTCATACATAATCCAAATAACAACAGTTCGAGAACCAAAGGACGCCACTCCCTTTCACCACAGACAGCTTCAGGATAGAGACCCTGAGGGCCTAACAAGTTGAATCATCTTCCAACATGCTAAGAATACTTTAAAGAATTTATTCTCACTAGATAAATAGAAATTTCATCTAGAAAATGTAAGCATAAATATCAATCTTAAATAAGTCATGGAATTAAAGAAGAAAATAACATAACATTCATGCAGCTATATACACACGTATTGATCCACTTGGCACAAAACATAGTATAAATGATATGAATAAAAATAATAGACTACCTATATATATTTGTACTACTACTCAATAACTAGCTAAATAACATTCATTTGGTCAATAAGTATTCACACTATAGCCAGCAACTAGGTAGCTAGCTCATAAAATTAAAAAAATCAACAACTATTCATAACAAAGAAACTTATGCATTATTATTAAAATGTGTAATTGAATAGCAATGAAGGTACAGCAGGGTACATCTCATTGGATGTGGAAAAAGAAGAATGTTGAGATTATTGCGACTTAGCGTGTTCGAGAGAAATCACTTCGAGAACATCTGGACCTGTTCGTCTTGCAGTTTTCAAGCAAGAAGATCGAGGTAGAGAACTGTGCTTAAAATCTGACTCTGATTTTGTAGCATTAACACTCTCACTACTGATAATTGTTTTGATGACTGACGGTCGTATACTTGAAATACTGAACTTTTCCGTATCTACAGAATGGTGAGATTTTGTGCCAATTTCAGCAGATGTGTGCTCAAGTAGTCTCTGATTTTTCTTACTCAACTCACCAACTCTACTCTCGTGTTCGTCGTCTGAAGGTAATTTTTTAGAATCCTTACCACTTTCAAAAGGTGAACTAACGGTGATGAGAGGGGCTAGAACTACGGGCTGGGTATCAGCATTGATGTGCAGATTAGGAGTTGATAGGAGGTGTGATGAGGAGATACGGATGTCCGTGTTAGCCAGTTGGAGAGTCCCTGGGTCTGGAAGAGAGGAAGCTCTCTGTGGAAGTTTGTTGCTCTTGCTAACATCACTGACACTTAAATCATCAGTTACAGGAGTGCTGAAATGTTGGTGCTTGTACCACATTTTACGTCTTTTGTTTGCTTTCATTGATCTCATGTTATCTCCACCATCACTCATCACACTGAGATCTCTGGTTAACGCGTTCTGTTTTGTAGCGTTTTGTTTTGTATCGAGTGTCAAATCCAAAGCACCTTCATCTTTGTTGGTCTCAGGATTTTTGTCACTGTCTTCACTGAAGACGCTACTTGACTCACTATCACTCTTACGAAGTGCATTGGGACAAGTCAAACTACCATAGCCATTATCATCAGTTGTGGTGCTGCTGATCAAGTTATCACTGGGAAAGGACTTGGGACAATTTAGCAGAGTGGGGGATATGGGAGTGGGTGTTGTTGAAGACATTGGCGAAGAACTGTATGGAGAAGAAGAGTTGCAACTCATTGCCTCAGAGCTGACACCTCCATCTTGTTGGCAGGGAACAAGTAAATGTGATTCACGAACTGGAGTGTTTTGTTGGGGAGGATTCTCACCTTCTAAACTGATAGAGCCCTTCATGTTTCCTCGTGGATTGGGGAGGGAAAGAAGTAATGAGTCCTGCTTTGCACTGCCACTATCACTGTGTCTGCGCTTTTTATTGAGAGAAGTTTGAGAATCTGGAAAGGGAAACTGTCTCTTTAGAGGAGCCCTTGATCTCTCATCTTCTGAAGCCATGGTTGAAGTTGTGGGGAATGAAGAGAGCATTTGCTTTTGGAAAGTACCTAAGTTGTTACTTGATACTGACATTGAATGATTCAGTTCATTTCGACCATCATATTCGATGCTGTAGTGATCACCTGATTGACTCAGTGCCTCGTGCAGTAAAGAAAGGACATCTTCTTTGGAGCTGTGAGCTGGAATGACATTTGGATAGACTTTACGTGGTCTGAGGTAGGCAACCATGTCCAATACTTCTGAACAACTGGCGTGCATAGAGAGCAAGACGCGGCAAAATGCCCCTCCTTCAGATATCAAACATATATCCTGCTGGTGAGATTGATTGAAAGAAAAGAACTGGGCAGAAGGCTTGATGACTCGTATATTAGGTTCTGTATCAACACCGTAAGGCACACACCTACAGGGTAAATGACGCTTTTTTGCACTCTTCCCATCTACTGCCATGGATTCACTTGAAAAACTAGAATTGAAAATAGATGAATCATCTGGTCTTGAATCACAAGCATGTATCCAAGTTTCTGTGGCATCAGTTGTTAAATTTTCTTGAATTTCAGGCACAGTATCATACATCCTGTATTTCCAACGATTTACATGAATTTTCATATTGAAACGTTCATGTACACTTCGGTAGAGGAATTCATATCCATACTTAGCAGGGCACTGTAGGTGTATGATATGATTGTTTCCTCTGGCTAACCACTCCTCTACCAAATCAATCACAGCTTGGGCGCTATTTTGTCGTGGTGGGAAGGACACAACTCTGCGGTTGCAGAAAGTAGTGTCAATGTGCAAGGAGTGAATGGTCTTCAAAGTGCCATCGACATTGTGGAGTGCTTTTAAGCGACTACTTTCGCCAACTTCAATCCTGAAATCTCCTGTGTATAACACTGTTCCACTTCTGCCTTCAAAAAGAATCCTGAAAAAAAAAAGTATCAGCAATGAATTATTTAACTACCTTAGAACATGAGTAGCATTGACAAAAATAATCCTTTGTAGTGTTTTCTCTAGATAGATACTTAATAAGTACCTAGCTAGTAAATAGTTTAAATTTCCATATCCTTTTTAGTTAAAATTGAATGATATGTCAAAAGACATTGTTCATGATTGAATAAAATAAGTTACAAAGGGTAAACCAAAGAACAGTGCAACAGTTCAATGCCACAAATAGGTAGCTACTGGTTATTTCAATGATTAAGCAGTAGCTATAATAAAATAAATTAATAGTTAAAAAACTTTATATATGAAATATAGCTATATATGATTAGCTATCTAGCTAATTGAGATATAAAAACATTCAGATCACTACTCTAAAATCTGCTTAAATACTTTAATGTCTTATCTATGATTCCAAAACTATATTCTTATTTCAATTATTGGTCAAATATATACTAATAATTTCCTTCGTGTGTTTATTTAATTACTAGCGTATTTGCCCGTTAAAAATAACGGGTCTTCAATGATAACAATTTTTTTTATTGAATATGACATTAGTACAATAGAAAAAGAAAAGAAATAACATTAAAATATATTCAAACCCTTTAGAAGTTCTAAAGAATGAACTTTTGGGTAATCAGTAGTAATTTATTACCTGTTGTTAGGTCATTTTCAATGAACTCAAATGAAATATATTTTTCTGCATAAACTGAACTTTTTTCATAGATAAAAACATTTAAAATTGAATAAAAACAGGGGAATTTAAATATCAAGTCAATATATTCCTGTGCGTATCATAGTTACATTCTTCATGTTTAAAACCCGTCGAGTAAAAGCGGACACCTAATAAATAAACACACTTAGGCCCCCTTCACACTTGCGTTTCTCAACGCCGCATTAGAAATACTGCTCATGGAAAAAAGTTTAGCTGCAATTGATTTTAACGGAGCTCCGTTAAAATTAAATTACAGCTAAACTTATTGCGTTAGAAAAATTGCAGCAATTTTTCTAACGCAAGTGTGAAGCGGGCCTAAGGAAATTATTAGTATAGATTTATTTGGTGTCCGCTTTTGCTAGACGGGTATTAAACATGAAGAGTGTTGTAGAGGGGTGCATAACTGTTATTCTTTATGGCTAAACTATAGAAATTGCTCTCCTCTGAAATGCATCTCTCAGCAACATAGTTGTATTCTGTCACTTCAATTGTTATGCTGTCAGTTCACTCTCAGACTTCATGGTGTTAGCTTGCCTCATCAGTGCTCTGTGTTTGCTTACATTTTGTGATTTGATTTCTGTGACTTGTAATTTATTTGTGTTTGTTTATTTTCTAATTGTTTTATTTGGTTCAGATTGATTTATAGTTATTGTTAATTCATTAAAATAAGTGATATTCAGTTTTAAGAATATAAACTTTTACTAGCAAGAGGTCATATTATTCCTTTGGAAGTCTAGCCTAGGGGCTAAGCTGGCTCAATCCAATCTGTTGTCTTGCTGTCTCACTCTGGATCTGATTTCTGATTGTTTGTAGAGCTTCACTATTTAGTGGTGAGTTTCTGGTTATTGTTTGGTGCAAGTTTATATAATAGTTGTAGGATCAGTACAGTTAAATTGTTGGAAATAATTACATATATAAATGTATTATAGTAGCTAGTTAAAATCATAAATCTTCTATTAAATTAAATCATTTATTTATAATCAACAAGAAATCTGCTTTCATAAAAATCTGTAAATGGAGTTAAATAAGACAATAATTCAAGGTAGTATTTATTAAGAGTTCATTCATATCAAAGTTCTGAAAGTGGGGTTTTTCCACAGGAGCTCTAAAGCCTGGGCTGGTCAAAATCTTGGTTGCTTGCTAGCGCCTTCAGTGCCTACTTATTGCTTCAGTTGCCTTCTTACCTTGTGAAGACTAGTTACCTTGGTGAAGATTTAGGATCTACTACTTGCCTCACTGGCTCCAGTACCTTAGTTATTGGCCATCTTTTTACCTTATTGAAGATTAGTTGATGTCATTTGTCATATTGGATTTAACTTATTTGATTGTCACTTACCTTACTGATGCCAACTTACCTTATTGATGCCAAATTATCTTATTGATGCCAACTTACTTTATTTATGTCAACTCACCTTACTTGATTGTCACTTACCTTACTTGATGTTTTCCACATTAGTGAATTATTATTGTATTGTGAATTAGATGTGGTGCTTAATCATTTTGTATATAGTATTCTTGAGTTATGTTATTATTCCTTATTTTTGTAATTATTATTTCATTTATTTATCATTTCTTAGGTAGTGTTTGAGTTGTGTTGTATTTTATTTGTATAGTTTTTCTAAATAAATAGGTAGTTCCTCGTTCCATCATTGTTTCAGTTCCTGTTTCTCTTTGTTTATTGAATTTCTTTTTCTGATTTTTCTATCTAGTCACAATCACTACAAAAATCCTTTTAGAATAAAAGGTCGAACCGCCTGTGGTTTTACGAATCGTTTCATTGGTGCCCAGACCAGGGATCCCTTCTTTAGGTGATTCTATCTTTCCTTGTTTTCTTGTTTTGCTTTTGGTTGCTTGGTCTTATTTAGTGTTTCAGTATGGATGAATTAAATTTTCCACTTAATTTTGGTGATCCTGATGCTGCTGCTGCAGTAGGGGCTTACAATTTTCCTAAACCAGATTTTCATCTTCCCTCTGTGCGCCCAAAAGTAACGTTTGGAAATTGTGAAAATTCTTCTAGGAAGGATGAGAACTCTGAAGATTCGGAGCCTTTGTTGCGAACCGAGCTCAGAGCTGTAAGGAAGCAGTGTGCAGACATGAAAAACTGTATGAGGAACATGACAGAAAACTCTGCATATGCTGATCCACAAGTCAAGCAGGAGATAGAGACTCTGCGTGTTGAAATGTTACGATTGCTGATGAAGACTGTACCAGTACCCAACAACGAGTCAACTGATTCTTCTGTTAGAGAGAAACCCAAGGTAGCTGAAAAAACGATCAAATCTGAAAATTCTTCCAGTGACACTTCCGCCTCTTCAGAGGTTAGTGCCAGGAAAAAGTCTCGTTCCCGGAGGAGAACTCATAAAAAACGAAAGAACACCATTAATAAAAACGAGTCTTCCTTGCTGGAAGTCCTTGCCCAGATTGACAATCGTAGAGCACCCATGCCAGCAAAGTTCAGCTTGGAATCTGGTAGATCCTTCAGTGATTTCCTTGCTTCATTTGAAGAATATTGTCGGAACACCTTCAAGGGAAGTAGATCTTTATGGACTTCAGAGCTGGGTCAGTTCCTGGGCGGCTCTATCAGGCAGTTCTACATTGTTTTGAATGGTCCAGATGAAGATTATGACGAGGTTAAGGAGAAGCTTATTAAGTGGTCTGAAGAATCGAAGGAAACTGTTCAGAGAGCAAAGCGGAAGAAATTTGATAAAATCCGTATGAGTCAGGGAGAATCTCTCAGACTTTATGCCGCTAGGATTGAAAGAGAATTCAAATTAGCTTATCCGAAGAAGAAAGGTAGTTTTAGTAGAACTTTGCAGGAAAAGTTTCTGGACACCACTCCTTCAAGCTTCAGGAAGCAAGTATCAGCGGTGAAAAGCTTCCTTTCTCTCCAGGGAAACAAACTGACTTGGGAGAGTATCACGAGAGTGGCTAGTGCGTATGACCTGGAAAATAATGACAATGGATTTGAGATCGATAGTGACGCTGACCCTGAGGTAACAGAGGTATGGGCTGCAACTGTGCCTCAGCCACCACCGACTTCATACACTCGTCCATCTTCCTTTCCTCGTTCATCCTCAGTTCCTCGATCCAACCCGCAGTTTGCACGCTACGATCATGGTAATTCTCCAACTAGGTCTGTGAAATTCACCGATTCAGGTCAACAATCTGCATCTCATCGAAACATGAAATCTGGGAACACTTTGGATGTTAGAACATGTTTCTATTGCAAGCGTCCTGGACACTTCAAACGTGATTGCTGGCGTCTTAACACAAAGTGTCTTGCCTGTGGATCTGATTCACACCGTATTGCTGACTGCCCTCGACGAAGATCCCTTCAAAACAAGTCATGGAAGCCTCAAGAATCCGTGAGTGCAGCAAAATACCCATCGGGAACGTCATATGCTTCGGAAAACGAGAAAGCTCTGGCTGGGCTAGGGACATCCCATCGTCAGAGCTAGATCCTAATTCACAGTCTTTTGTCCCGAAAATTGAGTTTGTCAACCGTGAAGAAGAGTTGGAGATGGATGGTAGCAGTTTCTTGCATTGTGGAGAGAGAGCTGATGCGTTTGATGAAGATACGGGGGTGGATGGAGCTGATACTTCTGATGAACTTTCGTCTGAGGAGGAGATTGAAGTTTTCTTGGGGGTTTCTGAGACCTTAATGTTCTGTCCTGTTGTATTCAGCAAAACAACTTCTTCTGCCCTAATCGACTCAGGCTGTAATTGTTCGATGATGAGTGATACTCTTCAACAGGAGCTTGGTGCTGCGCTGAAACCTAATAAACTGACAATTCGTGGACTTGGTGGAGATTCTGTTCACCCTCTCGGAATAGTTGAAGTTCAATTTCAACTGGGAGAGATCAAATTTCTGCACGAATTCCAAGTAGTCCCTCACCACATCACCAACCATTCCATTATATTGGGGAGTCAGTTTTTTAAGAAGAATGGAATGAGTGTTGATACTCTTGAGAAGAAGCTCAGTGGTTCAAGTGATTTGGGTACTTGGGAGTTATACCTCGGAGATTCCACTGGTCCTACTGGAAGTACGGTTTTGCGTAATGTCCAGTTAATTGTTGATGAAGATGTGGATATTAGTTACGGTATTTACAGCTTAGTGTCAGTTTCTCTTCCTTCCTGTATCCATCCTGCTCCTGATCAGAAATTATACTTCGATGGAATTCTAGATTCTCAGTTTCTTGTTGGGGAACCAGGTATCATCTCTACTTCTATGGAAAAGATGAAGGTTCTGATCACAAAGGTTCGAGGCTCTTTTCCCAGAGAGAAGTTGAGAGCTGGATGTGCCATTGGGAGGATTTCATCAGTAATAGAAGTCGATTTACCTAGTGGAAAGGAGGTGAATTTAGGTGAGGAATCTTCAAATGTTTCTGCGACTGAGGTGACTCTTGATCACTTGAATTCCCAACAACGAGAGGAAGTACTGATGATGATGGATTCTTGCAGCGACGTCTTTAGCAAGGGAGAGAACGATATTGGCTGCGCGGGTGTGACTCAACACAAGATTGAGCTGTACGACGACACACCTATCCATCAGAAACCAAGGAGATTCCCTGATCCTGTAAATCGAGAGTTGGAACGTCAGTGTGAAGAATTGGTTCATCAGGGAATTCTGAGCTACAGTAAAAGCCCTTGGTGTTCACCTATTGTACCTGTTCGAAAAAAGGATGGCAGTCTCCGTATCTGCATTGATTATCGCCAGTTGAATAAGGTGACCAAAGCCGACAAATTTCCGATTCCCAATATGAGTGACCTGGTATTTGGACTCAACGGTATGACGTACTTTTCAACATTGGATTTAGTCAAAGGATACTATCAGGTACCCATGAATCCTGACAGCAAAGAATTCACTGCGTTCTCGACAGCGAACCAGCACTATGAATTTGAGAGACTGAGTTTTGGCTTGAAAAACGCTCCTGGTGCTTTTCAAAGGGAGATGCAAGCAGTTTTAAGGGACTTTGATCAGAGGGAGGTTGTTGTGTATATCGATGACATACTCATAATGAGTAGGTCATTTGCTGAGCATCTCGTACTGGTTTCTCGTGTTCTAAAGACTCTCGCCTCCTATCACATGAAAATCAAAGTGAGTAAATGTTCCTGGTTCCAGCAGAGGGTTACTTTCCTAGGCCATGTCGTCAGTAGAGATGGATTACGTAAGAGTGATGACTATATGAAAGCTGTTCGTGAATATCCCCAGCCGTCAACTGTGAAACAGCTGCGTCAGTTCCTCGGTGTCGTCAACTTTCAACGGAAGTTCATCGCTCATTTCTCAGAGCTAGCTAAGCCTCTTACGAGCTTAACAGGAAAAGCTGACAAAACAAGATTGATTTGGACTACTGAAATGACGGACTCGTTTGAAAAACCTGAAAAAGAAGATGTGTTCAGATATTGATCTTGCATATCCAGATTATAGTTCAGTAGAATCTAAGCTCGAACTTTCAACTGATGCTTCAGCTTATGGTACTGGAGCTTGCTTATCACAGGTCCAGGAGGGAAAGCAAAGAGTGATTGCTTATGCATCGATGACCTTTAGCAAGGCTCAACGTAACTACAGCACGATAGAGAGAGAGCTTGCAGCGATAAGATGGGGTGTACATTCCTTTCGAAGTTTTCTGTATGGAGTTCCTTTTCTATTGTACACCGATCATAGACCACTGACCTACATGACCTCCATGTCCAACCAAAATTCAAGGATTATGCGCACCCTTGTTGAACTCTCTGAATTCGATTTTGAGATAAGGTATAAACCTGGTCCAGAGAACTATTTAGCTGATGCCTTTTCAAGAATGCCAGATCATTATCCTATAAGCTCTGAAGGTCAACGTATACCTTTACCTCATGGTCTCAAAGTAATGAAGAAGGTACCTGGAGGTGGAGATTCAATGGTTGAAAGTTTGTGTGCTGTTTTGTCGTGGTACCATATCAACTACAGTCCTGAGTTGGCTGTACCTTCAACTGATGAATTGAGAATTTCAATTGTTGACGAAATTCTAAGTAAGCAAAACCTTTATCCACAACCTAAAACTGGTCGCTCAAGGATTGCTCGTATAAAGCTAATGAAGCTTCCTGGAAGCTTACCCTCTACTGATTTCCTTGCTGCCTTTTCGAATCTCTACGGCTTGACAGTGATAGTGTATCACGAGATGACTCATCCTATCGTTTATGAACCTGTAAAAGGGAAGTCATTTACGCAACTGAACAGTCAATTCAGAGTTTACCTTCAGTGTCTTGCAGGATTCCACTATAATCCTCTGGAGCCCTCTCGTCTGTTTGTACCGGATTTATCTGATGGTTGTGTTGAGAGTCAGGACCATAGTGATGCTGCTGAAGATATGGCTGACGTTCAAGATATCGAACCTGTTGTGATGACTGCAGTGGAGGAAAGTTCTTGCTCATGTGGACATGAGAATAGCTGCTATCCGAGAATTCTGGTTAAAGTGAACGGAGTTCCTATTTGTGCTTTGATGGACACAGGAGCTCAAATATCTCTCATAACTAAGTCGGCGGTGGATAGAAGTTCGTGTAGGGAACCAGTTCCAGAACATTTGAGACTGAAAGGAGTTTCCATCAGAACCTTTGGAAACCGAATAGCAGCTGCCAATGAAACTATGGTTAATGTGGTAATCGGTTCTTCTATTGGTACTAACTTGGAAGTTCCTTGTGTTGTAGTTGAGGATGGCGCAATGGCTTGCTGCATGTTGCTTGGCAACAATGTTATTCCTTCATGGAGTGCTTGACTTTAACATGGACTCTTGTAACTTTTCAATGACTGACGATAGTCTGTCGTTCTCTGTGCCTTTTTTGAACTCAGGATCAACGGAAGATAAGTTTGATTATTGCCTGTCCGGAGAGATTATCACTGATTTCGATTCTTTCCTGTCTAACGATCAAATTAGGATGCTGCAGAAGCGACAGAGAGAACTGAGCCAATTAAAGAACAAGTTAATGAATGGCATCTCCCCAACGAACTGGAAAGGCCCTGGATTGATGCGGTTTAGACGTTTTGCCGACTTCCTTCGCATAGTTGATGATGCTATTGTTTTCTGCAAGGAAGAAAATTGCGTACCAGTTGTGTCTTTCAGGTTTTTGGTGGAAATCACCATAAGACTCCACTGGAAACTCTGTCATGCTGGTCGGAATAAATTGCTGGAACATCTGAGAACTATAATATGGCATCCTTCACTGAGCTCTGTGGTTGCAGATGTGAGTAGTTCGTGTGAAATCTGCCAAAAGTATAAGGTGCATTCTGTGATTCCTAGTGTTCCGGTTATAAAAATTCAGGTCCATAATCCATTCGAATTATTGGCAGTGGACTTGGTTAAGTTGCCATTGACCAAGCAACGTCACAGTTACTGCCTGGTCTCAGTAGATCACTACTCAAAGTGGCTAAGCTGTGTACCGATCAGAGATAAGAGTTCCAAAACTGTTGCTTGTGCGTTAGAGAACAGAATTCTGCCCTGTCTGCCTGCCAAACCTGTGAAACTTCTTAGTGACAATGGTACAGAATTTACTGGATCGGACTTTGAGCGAGTGTTGAAGGACTACAACATCGAGCATATCTATTCCACTCCTTATAAACCTTCGTCAAATGGTGCAGTGGAACGGACCAACCGGACTATAATCGAAATGATTCGCTGCTTAGAAGATGATCGGTCCACTGAATGGGATATGAAGTTAGCAAGAGTGGTTCTGACCTACAACCACTCATGGCACTCTGCGCTGTTAAAGTCGCCATCGGATTTCTTGCTGACAGGTATTCACACAATGACCCCAAGGCCTATGATCACTGAAGAAACACGGCAGTTGTGGAGGGAAGGTCATCCCAGTTTTGAGAGTTTTAAGGTCGGTGATCGGGTACTGAGGAAGAGGATTCTTCAGGGGAACTCTGTGTCTCTCAAATTTCAACCCCGTTATTCAGGACCATATACAATAGTCAAGACGAGAACTAATGGCTTGACGTACGAAATTTCTAATGGGTTAAAGAAAATAAGAGTACATCACAAGCAATTGATGCGGTGGACCAAATTACCTAACTACATAAGCAGAGATTTAACGTTAATGAACCTTCTCAATTATTTCACTGGGGCATCTTACAGTGAGGAGCGGATAGAGGATAAAAGCGTCAATGATCTCTTTCCTGATGGTTCAGATGGTGACTCTGACAGTGAGTTCTTGGGATTTCCTCCTGTCGTTGGAGCTGCGTTGTGCTCGAGTGATTCGCGTGACTCTACTAATAGTTCGGATGAGGAATCAGATAGCGGGAGCACTTGTGCATCGTGGACCTGTAGTTCGTCATCAAGCTCCTATGATTCTTCCTCGAGTTCGTGTTGTTCTTCTCGTGAATCTTTATCCGTTGAGAAATCATCTGATCCCAACTCCAAATCCGACAGTGATGAAGAGGAGGATCAGGAAGATGCGGGACCGGCGAGTTTTGAAGGTGGAATAATGTCTCACTCTTCGCCAATACTTGGTGTATCTCAACAATCCTTTGGCTGTGTTCAACCTACTGTTAATGATGTTTTGCCTCCACTCGATGTTCTACAAACTGTCGATGACACTCTGTCTTCTGTTGAATTTGCCCCGTCTCTGGATACCCCCGCCCCGTCTCTGGATACCCCTGCCCCGTCTCTGGATACCCCTGCTCCGTCTCTGGATACCCCTGCCCCGCCTCTGGATACCCTTACCCTGTCTCTGGATACCCTTACCCTGTCTCTGGATACCCTTGTCCCGCCTCTGGATACCACTGACCCGCCCCCTGATGCCACTGACCCGCCCCCTGATGCCACTGACCCGCCCCCTGATGCCACTGACCCGCCCCCTGATGCCACTGACCCGCCCCCTGATGCCACTGACCCGTCCCCTGATGCCACTGCCCCATCCCCTGATGCCACTGCCCCATCCCCTCCGCCTTCTGATGATTGTGATTCACCTTTTTATGATTGTGATTCACCTTTTGATGATCGGGATGTTCATGATCCGCCTTTTGATGTTCATGATCCGCCTTCTGATGTTCATGATCCGCCCTCTGATGTTCATGATCCGCCTTCTGATGTTCATGATCCGCCTTCTGATGTTCATGATCCGCCTTCTGATGTTCATGATCCGCCTTTTGATGTTCATGATCCGCCTTTTGATGTTCATGGTCCGCCTCGTGATGTTCTTGATACGCCTCGTGATGAGTTTGTGTTGCCTCTTGATGAGTCTATTCTGCCTCGTGATGAGTTTGTCCTGTCTCCTGTGGTTGATGTTCCTCTTGTGGTTAGTGATGGTTTACCTCATATTGCAAGTAGTCCAACATCTGTCGATTTTGATTCACCACCTGCTATTGTTGAGTTCACTTCGGTTGTTGCATATTCCCCACCTAAAACTACTGATTCAACAATCCTCAGTTCTGGTATGTTGATAGAAGCTGCAGTGTCTGGTACACATTCCGGAATTTGTGAAACAGGAGGTGATGCTATGTTACCTGCTGGAGGTGCAAGAGCATTGGATATCAATAAAACAGCTGGAGAAGAGGCCAACTTCACATCCTTTTATCAGACGGAGTTTCAAATAAATGGTACTCTTATGAATACTCCAATAGTAAATGAAAGAAGTACTAACTCGTCATCTCACATTGCAGTAGAAAGCCCTGCTTGGGATAATTTCCTTGGTTTTGGCCCTATAGTGTCCGAGTTTGTTCCTCCTGCCAATGTACCAAGATCTGATAACTCCTTTACTGGCTTTTCAGTCGCATCTCCATCTTATCGAACTACTATTTTGAATAGACTTGAAGTGCTGCGCAAGGCAGGTGAAGTTCAGGCTATTCAATCTCAAGATAATCGAACGAGTTTGAGCCCTGTGAAAAGGGAAGCTGAGGTATGTAGGAGGCTGATTGCTGAATGCAGACAGGCAGGACGCAATCGAGTTAGAGCCCTGCATAGACCTGGACTTAGAAGACAGTCCATAATGAATTCAAAAGATAGCACCTTGCACTCTCCACTTTCTGATTACAAGGGTCCAATGACGAGATCAAGATCTTTGTTTGTCAAGTCCAAAGAAAACTGAGTTCTGATGTAAATTTTCTGTTTTTCGTTTCTTGATTGGTTAGTGTTAATTTTATTAACACTTAAGGGGGAGGAATGTAGAGGGGTGCATAACTGTTATTCTTTATGGCTAAACTATAGAAATTGCTCTCCTCTGAAATGCATCTCTCAGCAACATAGTTGTATTCTGTCACTTCAATTGTTATGCTGTCAGTTCACTCTCAGACTTCATGGTGTTAGCTTGCCTCATCAGTGCTCTGTGTTTGCTTACATTTTGTGATTTGATTTCTGTGACTTGTAATTTATTTGTGTTTGTTTATTTTCTAATTGTTTTATTTGGTTCAGATTGATTTATAGTTATTGTTAATTCATTAAAATAAGTGATATTCAGTTTTAAGAATATAAACTTTTACTAGCAAGAGGTCATATTATTCCTTTGGAAGTCTAGCCTAGGGGCTAAGCTGGCTCAATCCAATCTGTTGTCTTGCTGTCTCACTCTGGATCTGATTTCTGATTGTTTGTAGAGCTTCACTATTTAGTGGTGAGTTTCTGGTTATTGTTTGGTGCAAGTTTATATAATAGTTGTAGGATCAGTACAGTTAAATTGTTGGAAATAATTACATATATAAATGTATTATAGTAGCTAGTTAAAATCATAAATCTTCTATTAAATTAAATCATTTATTTATAATCAACAAGAAATCTGCTTTCATAAAAATCTGTAAATGGAGTTAAATAAGACAATAAATCAAGGTAGTATTTATTAAGAGTTCATTCATATCAAAGTTCTGAAAGTGGGGTTTTTCCACAGGAGCTCTAAAGCCTGGGCTGGTCAAAATCTTGGTTGCTTGCTAGCGCCTTCAGTGCCTACTTATTGCTTCAGTTGCCTTCTTACCTTGTGAAGACTAGTTACCTTGGTGAAGATTTAGGATCTACTACTTGCCTCACTGGCTCCAGTACCTTAGTTATTGGCCATCTTTTTACCTTATTGAAGATTAGTTGATGTCATTTGTCATATTGGATTTAACTTATTTGATTGTCACTTACCTTACTGATGCCAACTTACCTTATTGATGCCAAATTATCTTATTGATGCCAACTTACTTTATTTATGTCAACTCACCTTACTTGATTGTCACTTACCTTACTTGATGTTTTCCACATTAGTGAATTATTATTGTATTGTGAATTAGATGTGGTGCTTAATCATTTTGTATATAGTATTCTTGAGTTATGTTATTATTCCTTATTTTTGTAATTATTATTTCATTTATTTATCATTTCTTAGGTAGTGTTTGAGTTGTGTTGTATTTTATTTGTATAGTTTTTCTAAATAAATAGGTAGTTCCTCGTTCCATCATTGTTTCAGTTCCTGTTTCTCTTTGTTTATTGAATTTCTTTTTCTGATTTTTCTATCTAGTCACAATCACTACAAAAATCCTTTTAGAATAAAAGGTCGAACCGCCTGTGGTTTTACGAATCGTTTCAGTGTAATCATGATACGCACGGGAATATATTGATATGAAATTTATATTTTTATTCAATTTTTTAATTTATTTTATTTATGAAAAATGTACGAGTTTATGCAGAAAAATAAATTTTATTTGAATTCACCTAAAAATATCCTAACAACGGGTAATAAATTACTATTGAAGACCCGTTATTTTTAACAGGCAAATACACTAGTATTTAATAATTTAATTAAACCAAGTAAAGATAACGGACCAGAATTGAAGCTAGTAAACATAACGGACCAGAAATAACGAACTCTAGTCCGCTATCTTTACTTGCTCCTAGTAGTTCACAGCAAAGAGTTAAGAAGAAGTAATCTTGTATATTTCTAATTAACACATAAAATAAGACTGATTTCCTATAACTCACATGACAGAGCCAGGACAGTGGCCAGCTGGAATGAGTGTGACTGAGAGTGTGTGGTGAGGCTCATTGTCCACTGTTGGTATGGTGACCTGTGTCTCCTCATTGAGTGGGAGGGGCTTGAGGAAAGGACTCAGAGGCCTGTGTCTGATGGAGGCTTGCAAGAACCTTGCAGTGATGACAGAGCAGTAAAGATACACTCCAGAGTTGCTTTCCAAGTGATCCAAGAAGTGAGGTGAAGATAATCCAACCATGTGATCTGAGATAAAAGGGTTTACATTAAATCATTTCAAATAATTGATACAATAATATAAATAATACTTATGAAATATTTTCATAGAAAGATGACCAAAAATAAATGGCAGTAAGCTTGATAAAAGTAGGAAGAATAAAATCTTTCAGATCAAATCATAAGTATGGAATCCTATAATTGGGTATTATCCTATAATTGGGTATTATGTTATTATCCTATAATTGGGTATTATCCTATAATTGGGTATTATGTTATTATCCTATAATTGGGTATTATGTTATTATCCTATAATTGGGTATTATGTTATTATCCTATAATTGGGTATTATCCTATAATTGGGTATTATGTTATTATCCTATAATTGGGTATTGTGACTATTGTCTGATAGAGAAGATTGAAATATGCCACCATTTGATTGAGGTTGTAATTTTCATAAAAATCTTTTATATTGTAATTGATTATCTCTCTTACTATTTTCATTTTCATTTGTGCAATCTTGATTTTCACTTCTGCCAATTCATTTTTCATTTGTGCCAAATTAATTTGGAAAAGGTATAGTAACTCTGTTAGAGATTCAAAATCAACAATGTGAGAACTCATCCTAAAGACAACTCTGCTGAAATTACATATAATTTCGTTAACTATGTAAAGATCAGTTATATATTTCATTATATTTTAAAAAATTGAACTCTGAATTCTATACATGTTTTACTAATAGCTACTACTAATTGGGGTTAATCATTAATAAACTCCGCAGTAACACGGATGAGTATTCATGAGTAACTCTGTTAGAAATTGAGTTTTCCACTTTGTTAGTCAGCAACTGTAACATAAGTAAGTTTAATTAAGTCTCTGTGAGAGGCAAGGTAACACAGTCACATTCACTGGTAACTTTGCATAATGTGTCTTTTCTCCCGCAGAGATTTTAATTTGAGAGAGTTACTCTCTGTCTCTGACTCTCAGCACTTAGCAGCAGATTCAGAATCTCCCGCAGCTAAATTAATGATAACATAGGAATTAATTCAAAATTTTGAACAAGTAAAGAGAACGGACCACTCCGGGACCAGAAATGAAACTGGTAAAGATAACTGACCAGAAATTAAGCTAGTAAAGTTAACGGACCAGAAAGAAAACTTCATTTCAGTTTTATTTAATATTTGCTTTAGTATTATATAAATATACAAATGATGATATTAATGATTATACATTAATTTCACACATTTTATTAATTGATGATTAAAACGTGATTTGAAAATTATATTCTTATTCTAATTATTGGTCAAATATTCAATAATTTAACCAAGAAAAGTTAATGGACCAGAATTGAAGCTAGAAAACGTAATGGACCAGAATATAACTTGGTAAATTTGTAAAGTTAAGTGACTGGTCCATTACCAGTCTGCCAGCAGGCTAGCAGCCAGACTGTATATCATGGTAAATTCCAACAACGATTTGTCGGAATGTCGGTCAGTCGGTGGACCATGTTTCAGAGGCTGGAAAATTGTAAGCCAATTTTTGAGCCAAAATTTCACAAAAATTCAGAGCCAAGCCAATTTGGCTCATTTTTTAAAGATTTAAAGCCAAAATTAACATGGGAACATAGGAATTAATTCAACATTTCAAGCCAATAAGACATACTATCTGAGTTTTGACCTTTTGAAATCTAAGCCAATTAATTGGCTTTAACTGACATTAGTGACATACTCTTACACATGGTCAGTGGATTTTAGCTATTTTTCCTATGTTACGTAACTTACCATTAATTTTCGGTGGCTAAATAAGGAAAATGTTGGATGACTTGATGTAAGTCATGTAACTTTAAACTATAGGCCAGTCTGTATTTGGTGCACAAAATCCCACTGACTTCTTCAAAAAGCTGAAAAAATCCACCATAAATTTGGCTGATCCAGTGATCCACCAACATTTTCCGAATTTATCCACCAAAAATTAATGGTAACATAGGAATAAACCAGTCTGTATTTGGTGCAAAAAAATCCCACTGACTTTTCCAAACAGCTAAAAAAATCCACCATAAATTTCCAGTAATTTGGCTGATCCACCAACATTTTCCCAATTTATCCACCAAAAATTAATGGTAGGGTAAATGTGCTACTAATCGACCACTTAAGCCATCCAGTAATTTTGAATCGTTGTAACTTCTTTATTTGAGCTTGTGAATACGTCACGTTTTCGTTAAACGTAAGTTCATCACTTTATATTTTCAAATCTAATCTGCGGAGAACCATTCATACATTAATTTTGGCAAAATAAGGTGCATCATATTTAAACCTATAAAACTCTACCTATCGTCCACCATGAAGGCATGTTCGTCAATTTTAGTTCGTTAAATCGCCAGTCTGACGATAAAAGATTATATTTACTGTCAGCACTGCCGATTAGTAGAAACACTATCCGTCAATGATGTCGATCATTGACGGATAGTACTGTCGCCCATGTCGATTTGTGGATGAGAAGTGTTCGTCATATTCAAATTCATAAAATATTATTACCAAATAATATATTTTTTTGATTTAATAAGGTATTGAAACACATTTTCAAACTCCAGATGTATGAAATATTTTGTATTGAATAAACACCGTTTCGTTTTCCATATAATAGTTTTATTATAAAGGCAAGTATCGATAATAGCTTCACAATTGTTTTATAAAAACTATGCATTGTACACATGGAATTATATATAATTTTCGTAAAATTCAAACAAGATGGGAATAATTGTAAAATTTAAACGACTCGTGATGATACAGAGGGATAAAAATTTGAGAACCAAAACGAGGTAAAAATAAACACGTTTTATGATTGATTTTAACATCTTTATTTAAATTTATATAAGATTCCATTACAAATACAAAATAATTCCAACAAAGCTACATATTCGTTGTGACAATAGAAACATTAATCCGGTTATAACTTAAATGGTACTGTTTTACAATCTGATTTGAATAAAGGAAAATTCAAATGTGATAGTCAATTTAAAGATAGTCATTATAGAAATTAGAATAGGTCATATGTTTAATTATTATGACCATTTATTTGCAGTTGATGAAAAATGGTAATATAGTGGTAGATAAACATAGAATGGGGAGCATGGGTCCATAATTTAATAACACCACTAATCATCGAAAGAAATATTGCAAACTATATATAAGATAATTCCACATTAAAACATTAATTATTTGACAATGACCTAATTTGAATTTCACTTTATCTAAATCTACTAGTAAAAGTCAGACCAATATATAATAGAAATTATACATATAAGAGTTTAAATATTAGAAATGAAATAAACATTAGATACTTTCAAATGGAATCCGAATAGAAACAACTAGTGGATTCCACTTCACATTGTTTACAGGATAGTATGTAGTTCAAAAATATAAAAAAATATAGTAACAAAAAATTGATCCCTTGGAAGACATCTTATAATAGCAATTAATCCATTAAAATCGTAAATGAAACTAAAAAGTATAGTTAAATAGGAAAGTAATTAAAACAAACACAGTCCATAGACAAAGAATCGATAACGAATATAGAGATGCAAAAACATTAAGCTTTAATTCAAATACATTATTAACTGAAATATAATAAATGGAAATTTAATAGAAGAATATTATGGAGGATTATAATAGATGAAAAGTACCTTGACCCTTACTCTTCTTATATTCAGCTACCAACCAAAGTCAAGTCCCGAAAAATTTAGAATTAAATAGTTGTATTCTGCATAAACAATACAAACAGACTAGAAGGAATGCACAGCGTCAGTTTTTCCATCTAAGTCACTTAAATATGTTACTGAATAGGGACGAAAACAATACTAATCAAATTTTAAAATGATCAAACTTTTAGAGGAACAAATTAAATGTAACCTAAGAAAGTGACGTAGATGATGAACTGACAATATGCATTTCCCTTTACTAATGCAGTAATACTTATAATATCAGGCTGAATATTTATATCTATCTCGAAATATAATATAAAGTATATTATCTTCATTCACATATATTGTATGTATTTTTATTATTAAGATAAAGACTCTTATGTAGATTATCACAGATCTCTTACAAATATCACATGATTAAATCTATTAAGTCTAACGGTCCTATTTTTATTTTGTACATGTAGCTACAAAACAAAATATAATTATATGTATACTGAATATCAGAATGTATACTGAAATATTTTCGTATAAATCTACTTAAATATATGTGTACTGAATTATTATTTGAACATAACTTACTAAGGATAAACCATAATTACGAATTTGAGAATTTTCATCAATATGATCAAAGCGTTTAACTTACAATATTTTGTTCCAAATCTACAAGCTATTATCAGTAATAATTGTTATTTTGGTTATTGCATTTAATTTACTCGAGACAGAATTCGCATGTGAACAAAATGTCATCATTTGATGATACGTCATCGTCTTCCAGTCTCTCTCTGCGATTTTTTGGCATACACGTAACATGCATTTGTTTCTTACACACATCGCATTCGATCCACTTTCTGTTTTTTTCTAGTGTGATATCGTACGACCACAAAATACCACAATAAGCACACTGCCAATCATCAGATTTCCTCTTCTTATTTTTGGAAGCACATCTTTTAGTTATCAAATGATTTCTATATTTTGCGCTTACCATCATCGATGGACGTGGATTGTCAGGAGTTTTTCTTTTACCAAACTGGATTTTCTGCTCATTAAATATGTTTTCACTGGAAATTTTCGGATCTGAAGTCTTTTTTATAGGTAGCAGCGCATTCTGTCTAATCAATGGAATTTCTGGCTCATCTATTTTTGGAGTAGGAGAGAGTTCCACTGGTGGAGTCTTAGAACCATCATCTACAAGCATTGGTGAAGAAACACTATCAATCCTTATTTTGGAAGACTCTTCCTCCTCACATGGAAGACTTTCTTTCACGGAAGACTCTTCCTCCTCACATGGAAGACTTTCTTTCACAGAAGACTCTTCCTCCTCAGATGGAAGACTTTCTTTCATGGTAGACTCTTCCTCCTCACATGGAAGATTTTCTTTCCCGATAGACTCCTTATTAGTCTGCATATTCATCAAAACAACATCTGTATAGGGAACCGATGTCTGACAGCTTTGGTTAGTAATATCCGTGAGATTTTCAGTTGTTATCTCAGATTGAGGAAAGATATCTGAAGATTGAACCGATAATATGTTTGAAGATGTTTCTGCAATACTGGAAGATGGAATAGGCTCTGCATATACTGAAGAGGATTCGATTGATTCATTGGACAGGAAAATCGGCATTTCAGAAGCGGTCAATTCATGAGAATAATTGAATGAAGAATCATTTAAAGCAAAGGAAGGATTTTCACGGACTGCAGGAATGATTTGATCGGACGTTAGATCCATCTCTTTAGGCCTTTCCAATTGTGGTTCTATGTTTGACCACACACTAACACATGTTGGGGGTTTCACTTGTTCTGCTTCGCTACATTGCAAAGTTGGAGTCGGAAAGCTTGGTGGTAGCTCCACTATCTCTCCAGTCGAGACTAGCTCAAAACAGGAGCCATCAACAAGGTTGATGGTATTGGCGGACACAGTTATAATTTCTGGATCTAATTCAACAACCGGTGTCATCATAAGATCTGTGTTTGGTGCAGGTGCATTTTCAGATATAGAGACGTTTACGTGATTATCTGAGGCACTGGTACTGGGAGCCGAGTCTTCAACAGTAGATGATTCTTCATTTACAGTACATTTATGTACAATGTTAGCATATGTTTGGTACAAATCATTTACTTGTAAGCCAACTTTTCTGAAACACAGATTCTTCTTTACAGGTCCAAGTTCATAATTGAAAACTTTCATGGCAGCTTGATACTCTTGTTTAGTGCATGGATTTTCAATTGGGACGTTACTGACTGTGCCTTCATCATCAATGTACTCTACGTCCAAACATTTTGAGTAGTCAATAGCTTCAGGATCTAGTGGATAGAGGCCACAAGCTCGAAATGCGTTTGTTATTGACTCTTTTGATATTTTCTTCAAAACGATATCCAGAAGAGGGGCTACGTCTCTGCGTTTTACAGTCCTGTTGGGGTTCTCTGTTTGAAAGTCGTGAATGATTTGTCTCCAGTATGTCTTTAGAGGTCTGAATGGACCCACATCTGCAGGCTGCAGGATGTGGGTCGTATTAGGGGGAAGTATATAAATAATTACCCCCAACTCTTCACATTTAACACTGAGTTGCATCGTCAAATGGCTTGTGTGACCATCGACAAACATTACTACAGGTTTGATAATGTTAGCATTTTCAAGATAAGGATGGAATACATTAACAATATATTCAAAAAATGAGAATCCGTTCATCCAGCCTGAGTCAGTTTTCAATGTACTTATATAGCTCGGTACAGTTTCCACAATATCAGCTGGGATTCTCTTGTAGGGATATACGATGGTGGGAGCTACTATTTCTCCGGTAGCTTGAAACGTACCAATAAATGTTAGAGTGGACTTTTCCTGGCCAGGAGCAATTTCGTACACATTCTTCTGACCTTTAGTGCAAATTACTTTTCCTGTTTTTGGAGCGAGCTGAATGTTGCTTTCATCGCAGTTGAAAATCCGAGTTGGGTCCCTCATAATATCGGCCATATCTCCCCTTGTATCCATATTTTCATAAAGCTCATGGAACCAAAGCCGTATATCCACCTCAGAAACAGCAGCTCGAGCTCGTGACACTCGTTCAGGAACTCGTATTGCCAAGTTATTATGCCTCTCGAAAAATGCCTGTGTGTAACCGAATAATATCTTATTCAGTAGTTCAATCAAACACAAACCCCAAAATATTTTAATCACTTGATAATAACGGAAAACTGATACACAATTATTACTTTGATAATAGTAAAACTTTAGAGAATAAATTTGATAAAAGCCTCAATGATAACTGTTTAGCAATATATTGTTCATACACTTTTGATACTAATTTGTTAAATTAATCCCTTAACTTACTTTCCACCACGTTTCGCCTGGTCGTCCATTCTTAAAAGGAGTCTTTCTATCAGGATCACATAATATCATCTTCTGTATAGTGTCGAGGACATTTCGTTTATGGGGAGGTTGTCCTCTGAGGTTTCCCCGCTGAATCCATCTGTGAATGGAAAAAATATCAGTGTGCAATTCAATATAGCCATATAAATATTACCATGTAACATACTATATGTACTAATAAATTGATCATTATAATGTTGAGACTTATAATATGCCTTTACGTTTATTGCCATCTATGATTTCTATCTATAGTTTTGAGAAAGTATTTTTCATGTAGGTTAAGAACTATAACTCATATTAGAGACCTGACAATTTCTTCTTCTTCATTTAGAGTGAGGTAAGGTAGATGTCCCATTCTTCTATGTCGTGGTGTTCGTCCAGCTAGTTTATCTCCCAACGTTGTCCTGGGTACTCTAAAAGTTTTTGCAGCAGTCCTCTTGGACATACCCTCTTCTTCTACAGCTTTAATAGCCATCTCCATGGCTTCTGTGCTATACTGGAATTTTGGAGGCATATTGCTAAACCTGCAATAAACAAAACAATACGACTAACTTGTTCATTTTAAATATATATAAATAACTTTACAGAAGTAACTACTAGCAATGGCAATAATTTAGCTGTTTGATCATGTGAAATAAACTATATCAAAAAATGTAAATTTAATACACTCTATTAATCTAGAATATAGAATAAGGACATTGAGTTTAGAGTACTGTAGTATTAACTTGTAGGTAACATCAGTATATGTTTTCTTATTTGAATGATCTACTGCAATTATGTTTTTTTATGATTTTTTGATCTAAGTATGAGAAGAAACTATAATAATAGTTATTTTTATTCCAATTCAAAATAAATTGAACGCCATGGACCAATAATTGTTGTTTAAATATTCAATGACATGCTGTATAATAATTTAATAAATCAGAACCAATAATAGTTATTTAAATATTCAATGACATAATGCATAATAATTAAATAAATCAACTTTTTTTAATCGTCATGGTATGTCAATTAACAATTAGTATCAAATTTTTAATCGTCATTGTATGTCAATTATTGATTGATATTAAATCTTGAATCGTCTTAGTATGTCAATTAATAATTATTTTAAATCATCAATCGTCATGGTATGTCAATTAATAATTTATATTAAATCTTCAATCGTCATGGTATGTCAATTAATAATTTATATTAAATCTTCAATCGTCATGGTACCTATGTCAATTAATAATTATTTTAAATCATTAATCGTCATGGTATGTCGATTAATAATTTATATTAAATCTTAAATCACCCCGGTATGTCAATTAATAGTTCTTCTGTGATATTTAATCGTCATGGTATGTCAATTAAATATATGTAAAAATTGTTTTATCGACATAGCATGTCAATTCAAGGGATGCTAATAACCACTATTCGACCAAATGACGGATAGAAATATCAATCATCGTCATAGGGGACGATACATCTATTCTAATATCGCCCATGGTGGTCGATAATAGAAAATCACCTATTTCATCAATCATTTAATCGTCATAACAAATATTTAATTAAATATTGAAATTAAATGCAAAACTTATACTTATTTTTCAAGAACATACCTTTAATAACTGCAAAAAACATTCGCCTGTCAAAAAATCCGGGTTATAGTAGTTCTAGCGGTTGTTAAAGCACACTGAGTAGCTTATCATACACACTGCGCATCATACTAAAATCACTGTCACGTCTAAACTGAAGGATTGTGCTTTCGCGCCACGAAACGATGTGGCGTAATGATTTTGTCAGCCAATCACTGGTGACTAAAATTTCAAATTGAAATTTCTCTCAACCTTATTGGTTAATTTATATCAAACTTATGACGTATATTCATCATTCATGAAAGTGGACGATTAATGCAAGTATGTCGATTAGTGGCACATTTACCCTACCTAAGTTGGTAACATAGGAGAACAAATAGCTAAAAATCCACGGACTTTCCCAGAATATTATTTTCAAAGGGAAAAAATTCCACAGACATGTCGGTGGAATTTACCACGAAATACAGACTGGGGAATAAATAGCTAAAAATCCACAAACTTCGCCAGAATATTATTTTCAAAGGGAAAAAATTCCACCGACATGTCGGTGGAATTTACCACAAAATACAGACTGGACTATAGGAATTAATTAAAATTGTTCCAATTTGTTCGGAGAGAAAATCCCAAATATAATATCTCTAATCTCGCATGTTTTACTTGCTCACAAGTAAATTTATGGTATTATAGGAATTAATTTAAGATCTCCCGCAGAGCCAGTCTGCAGAATATGGGACATTTTTAACAAAACTAAAAAAAATCATATCATTCGAACGAGCAGCAATCGATCGATTGATGGTTGCGCTATCAATCGATGGCTGCGCAAACTATTGATCAACCGATTGCGCAGCGAAATCGGTCGATATTGCAGATCACTCAAACGCGTGTGACATATATATATATATATTAGAAAATATAACCAATGAATTGATATATAGAAAGCCGAGAAATTAACAAACCTGAATGAGCGTGACTCAAAAAATAAGCTGTACTTGCTAGGTTCCTTCCATCGAATCTATCAACTGAAATATGAGGAAATTCCTTCAGTTTTCCAGAAAATGTACTCATTTCAAATATTTCTTGTAACAAATATTAAAATAAGTTTATACGGAAATTGAAAATAGGCGTTGCTACGGAAGCAGTCACAAAAAATTCCACGAAAATTATTGCGTCCTATGAGTAAACAGCAGACGAAAACGTGGTCACATCAATGATGATAAAGAAATGTAACTGTCTTAAGGCTCGTTTACACTCTACGTTTTGTACACCGTTTTCAAGACGTTGCGTGTGAACAGGAAAACAGCACAAATTTTGACTCCGAAGACAGACTGCGCAGTTGCAGCGATAACTCACAGATCATAGAATATAGGATTCACTGATCTGTGGATAACTGAGCTAATGAGCATAGATTTCCCTGAACTGCGCGGACAAGTTGGAACGTGTAGAATGTAGACGCAGCTCCGCTCTCTGGATCATCTTTTTACTCAGTTTTCTTTTAACAGGTGACAATGGCTGCCCTCAGGAATTGTACTCGGGAGTGTCTCACGGAATTTATTGCTCTATACGAAAGTTTTCCTTGCCTTTGGTGAATCAAATCGAGGGAGTATATTGATTGAGATAAAAAAGGAAGGTGTAGGAAATATTAGTTAAAAAATACAGAGAAATTGACGTGACCGGACAATCGCCTCCCCGGGCAATTGCTACGCGCACAATTACCACTTAAATAATTATTATCAGGCCCTTTAACTTAAAATATAGTGATAAAATATGCATAATATTTTTATACGATTGAATATTGATTATAAATTTCTTCATACATCATTTATTGATATTTTATAAAATTAATTATTTCAATAGGTGATATAATAAGTTATATATTGTTTTTAATAGGTACGGTTTATTTCCATCATACACTATTTTTCTATTATATAGTTTATCGTTTACTTTATAAATTAAATATGTCTTCCTTTATCACCACTATCATTATTAAACAAATATCTATAATTTAATATATGGAAAATATACAGAATTTGAAATCAATCACTCAAATTATGTAGGTAAGTATTATACATATTTAAAAAAATTCAAACTCCTATTACATTTTTATTATGAATTTTCAAACTTTTCTTTCCGTTCTAGTGACCACTGGCAACAATATCCTGTTCAAGGATATTGTTCAAACAGAGACAATCAGAACTGACTAAGAGTTAGAGCACAGTACAGAGAAGATATAGTATCCCATATCGCCAAGGTACATTAACTTAACAAGGTATGCTACGCCTTGATACGAATTTTAGACTCCTCTGCGCATAAACAAATACGCACATACGAACACACGACCGTGTGCCCCTGCAATAATAGATACAGCGACTTAATTAGTTATTTGTATATAAGAATTTTTGCCGTGGTCGTTTGTGCTGTGTGCGGATGCAATGAAAAAAGTGTAATTGTTCTGATCAAATTATTTAGGTTTTCTAAAAATGTAAGAATTAGGAAGAAATAGACAGGATAAGAAGAGACAGGATCAACAGCTCTTACATAAACGTACTTTGAAGAAAAACAATACGTTTTTCCCTATTAAACCTTACTAAAAAATATATGAAAAGTTTTCACAATGCTGAATACAGCCAGTTTAGTCCAAAAAAACAAGTTGAAAGGCATTTATTCTAAAAAGAATGAATAACAGACCTTGTTTCTATGTAAAAATAATTATCATGGGGCACACGGCCACACACCAGCCAGCGTCTTTCACAACAAAACTGTAATCATCTTGATATGAACCTGCGCAATACTCTACCTTGTAGTTAATATACCTTGATCGCTATAGGGGGGATATTACGCGTGTCCCGGTAGGCTGTGACGTCACATGTCAACAATAGTGTGTACGTTTGTACGTACAGTACAAACACAAAAGATGGCTGCAACACACCCAACTTTTGTTAAATAACGTTTTCGGTGATATTTTTTTTAATTCCACATTACCGCATGCTATTATCCAATCTTTATAATCATACGGACGAAAATTAAAAAATGACTGTTGATGAAATTGCTACTGGTCTTTTTACACCCAAAATAGTAAAAAAATTTTAGTCTTGAAGAAGACGATTTATTCAAGATAATTAGATCATTAGTCAAATCGGTCGCGTTGGCCGCCATCTTAATTCTCTATTCCACGTGACCCACAGCAATTCTGTTTACTATGACGTGACCTCTTGCTTACATACATGACGTCACAGCCTACCCAGAATAAATTTGAATAATACATGTAACTGGGGTACTATACTATTCTGTTTTTTACTATGGTTAGAGTTTAGTATGTTAAATAGTACCAAATACTGAAATACATATACACGAGAATATTAACCTGCAATAAACAGCAAAATCATCACAATTTAAAGCACCAGTAACTGTTTCTGCAACTCTGTATAAGATTTTTTACACACTGACAACTCAAGTGACTATACAATTAAAACTCTCTTTATAATATAATAGTCTGAATTGTTGTGCACTCTATTTTCTTTGTTTAACATTTCATAGAATTAGATTAAAATGGGAGTACCAAATATTATTGAACTTTTTTTAAATTTATAATTTATGTAAAATGTAAACTTCCCATTAATCTTTTTCTTCTTAAAATAAATAGACTACATTGAAACGCCACTTTTATAGTAAAAGTAAACTATTTAACTACTAGAATAGTCGAAAATGATGTATGACCCACTTATCAACCAAAAGTGGGTTCGCCATGAAGCTACTTTTGGTTCATAAGTTCGCAGCAGCCCACTTTGGGAAACCCTGTTCTAGGGTATCAGAAGAACAAGCTTAGTACAAAATCAAAATAAATATACAAGATGTTGAAACAGGTAAATTAGCTATAATTTTCCAACATTGACTTAAGATTACTTTTGAATCTACCTGCAGAAGAGACTTGCTTTAAATCGGCATGCAGTTCATTCCAGAATTTTATACCTACATTATTTATAGAACATTGGGATTTAGATTTAGGGAATCGCGGTAGAACTAGATTATTGCAGTTGCGAGTAGAATATTGATGTTGGTCAAAGTGGAATATAAATGCATTTATCAGATTTGCATCAAAACCCAGATAGAAAGTTTGTACCTAGACGATCCAGATCAGTCATTTTTAGGATTTTTTTGTTGGCAAAGTATTCATCTGTATGACCGGCAAAGTTTAAATTATTCATAGCTCTTATTGTTTTTTTTTCTGAAGTATAATGAGTTTGTTCTTAGAGGTGTTAACAGTATTAAAATATATTTCTATTCCATAGAATAGTATTTCAATAATAGAAGCAAATAAATTAAAAATAAAATATAGGCTTGGTTTAGAAAAAAACAAAGTTTCATATAGATGAAATTTCTTTTATTAAAATTTGATTTTATTCTTTGGAGCACTATATTTTCGTTGCATAGTAATAGAAGTAGCTAAACGTCCAGAAAATTAATGTTAAGCATCTTGAAGAAAATTCGTTGCAGGTAGGTAGGTGCAACGAATTTGCAACACACATGAAAACTTGTAAAACACAATTATACATATCAAGGAAAATTAAAAAGTAAAACACAAAAAATTAAAAAATTGTAGATGCGTCGATGTGACCAAGGGTAAGAAAATTAGAATAATTAGGTAGTCATTCATTTATAAAATTATACAAGTTGAATTATAAAAAGTTGAAAACACAAAGCAAATACAAATCAATGATGATATAATTACTGTAGGTTGCTATTTCACTTAATAAAATAGTAACTATATATAACCAACTATAAAAGAAAACGCTTGAAAAAGTAATAAAAAATATAAGACTTATGCAGTATATTAATTAATGAAGTAAGCTACCAAGAGAAATCCAGTCCTTAAACGTTAATTTATTCTACAATTTTTTTTAATGTATTATAAGTTTATCCATGCTATCTAAAAATAGTACTAAATATCGCATAAACTCTATTATTAAATCTATAGCTTGCCTATTATTCTAATTTGATAAATATACATCATGCACCGAATCGTTAAAATAAAATTTAAAAAGTTCATTGATAAAAATATTATTGCACTTCTTATCCCTTCAGCAACTTAATTAATATTCTAAAAATATGATCCATATATTATATAAGATAATATTTATCATGATAATATTTTATAATTAAACATATAAAGAATGGAATATCCTATATTATTTGAGAATGTTGCTAGTTGATTATAATTGAATTAATTTTCCTTACAGAATTTCACAAATAAATGATTTAATCATTTACCTTATTGAATTCTTGAGCATTTAACAGTAAAAATGTTACTGAAATAAAAAATAAATGACCTGAGCTCATTTGGCTACCGTAGCGAGAGTGAAGACCTAAAATGTTGAAAAGAAATCATACGGCAGGGACAGCTGGTAGGAGACCTCTGTTAGGAATGTAGGCATCCTCCCTGTCAACCATTCTGCAAAGAGATTAAGCATTTAATTTGAGTATAATAATGGTAATTATCAATCATTGGTCATGATTGATCAATCCGAAATCTGAAAAGGTCAGATTCGTTTATTTTTGCGAAGCATTGAATTTGGAACCGATCGATAATACGTAACATTCTTCATATATCATGTTCTATCATTTAAACGGTATTTTGCCTAATTAAGATTGTTATTTTTAAATCACAGAGAGTCCTGTTAATTTTTCTTCACTCACTTGATGCAATCCACGATAGGACAGACAGACACGCAGAGGGTACATCCAGTGCAGTCCTTAGTGACCTTAGTCATGTGGGTCTCCGGGTCAAAGGTGATGGCCTGGTATCCTGAGTCATTGCACGTCATGTAGCACTTGCCGCAGTTGATGCACATTTCCTGGTGAACATTAAAGAGTAAATTATTCGTACATTAAGTAAATTTTTAATATAGAGTAGGAAGATAAATCCCCACTTTTTAATAAATAAAATCTTAAAAGGATAATTAGAAATATCAGAAATCAAATTTGTAGAGGTAAATTTATAGTTCAAGTACCTAAATGAAATAGGGACATGAACTAGGAAGGAGGTATTTGGATGAAGTATACTTGTTTGAATATACTCGATATTGAGCTGTCCCAAAGTAAAATAGGGACGTGAACTAATAATTTACCATTATAAGTTACATAATGAGTTAGGCTAGAAGAAAAATTAATAAAAATGTAACAAAAGAGAAAACGGATTTTCAAAATACGCCTAATTATTCTTTTTAATTTTTAATCTAGTGAATTTAAGTGGACAGTCCCAGGTTTGTAAAACTTTTTTATTATTGAAGCTACGGTTGTGAAACTTTGTTCACATGTATAAAATTGAGTTTAGTTTTGTTTTCGTTTATGAAATTTTTTCGATTTAACGAGTTTCGAACGAGTAAACACGAATAACACGAGTTTTGAACCAATTTGAAAAAAAACGTATTACTCCCAAAGTTTTGAAGTTAGGGTACAGCGGATTTTTGCTTTCGATGCTTCTATGAATGCTCTACAACATATAGCGAACAAAATTTTGATTTTAGAATTTATTTATCGAAATTTTTCGAAATTTCGAAAATTTCACTTTTTCCAAAAAAAAGTTTTTTAACAAGGTATTTTCAAAAATCAAAAATATATGTTCTATATATTGTAGAGAATTTATAGGATCATCGAATACAAAAAACTGCAATGCCGTAACTTTCAAACTTTTTGAGAAATATCAAAAATGAATACGAAATATACAACATTTGCAATTATTCAGGAGAGCAATAATAATAAAAAATGATAAAAATACGAAAAAAAAGGTTTTTGTGTTTGCCACTAAATCTCCTCAGACTAGGCATCCCGATATTGTCCACTCGAAGGTGGGGGTGTCATCAGGTAAAGTTCAACACAAAAACAAGAACAAAAATAAACAACCCAAATCCACTAGTTTATCGATTTTTACTCCCTAACCCCTCTCTTCAAACCCCCCTCCACTGTCTCGGGAGTTAGTTAGCGATGTGATATTTTACCTACCTGAGTGTTAGAACACTAGGAACACTTTAGTGAAGAAAAAAATATTTGGTTAAAAAAACAGAAATTGGCTGGGACTGTCCTCTTAACAATAATTATATTTTAACAAAATTAATTAGGATTGTATCTAGATACATAAACAATGGTAGGTTCCCTAGTTATGATAGAAACTAATGCTTTACGAGTGATGATCGCAACACTATTATTCACAGCGATCGCATATAAAGAAACTTACAATTATATTATCTTAATATATATTTATTACTCACAGGATCAATGAGAGCCACTTTCTGCTGCAAGTTGTCTAGCTGTCCATAAGCACCAATCATTGGCAAAGCAATACCAATAATGTCAGCTATGGAAGATATACCCCTGGGGAAGTAAATAAAAGATTATTGTTGATAATCAACCTGTAGAATGACCTTAAACCTACCTATGTGATAACTAGGATTATGATAATGTGCTTTTAAAATCATAGATATTGAAAATATTATAGACAAAGAGAATTAAACAGTATTGAAAGGTTCTAAACCAGCGGTAGCTATATAGTATTCGATATCATTTAATTTCGTCTATGATATTCTTAAGATCAGTGATTTTAAAAGCATTTCAAATGGTATTTCAGATGAATGCAAAATCCATCTAAAGATAAAATACTAAACATTAACACGCGGTAAGGTAATATGCAAGACTTTTATCAAATAATTTTCATCATAGAAAAAGTGAAACTGAAAGAAGGTTATTCTAACAGTACTTAGATGATTAAATTTAAGAGAAACCAAGAATAATTCTAAAAGTCATGGCTATCAATTACGAAATTAAGAGATTTTTCGTAATTAAAAGAGGAGACCGGTTGCCTCCATTCACCTCTGTGACATGGCCTCCCTCCTCTCCTGTAGCACCTCTGCCGTGGGAGTTGCGCATGCTTTGCCGGCAGCTGCCTTGTGCTGCGCTGCCTTAGTCTTCTCCCTTACATGCATGTAGGGGCCGAAATGAGGCAGAGATTCCTGTGGTCGAAAAAAAGGAAGTGAATTGAGAGTTACTGCGGTTGAAGTAAATGCTCAATAACTGGAAAATGAAGGGTGAAACTATTCGAACCATGGTTATCCTCTTTTTAGGAACCTTAACTACTGCGAAATATATATGATGGGTATCATGATAATATGATACTTGACGTATTAGTTTATTATTTCTCGCTATTCCTATTCATAGAAAAACTGAATAGAATTTTTTCTTAACTATGTACTATTTTACACTTACAGGAAAAGGCAATCAAGTAAATTAGGCTTACCTTACTGACTTCCTCCTGGAGGGTGACAGGTTTCCCCTTCTGGTGTTGAGGAGTTGGAGGGGACTGACCCACCCACCCCTCAGTGTTTGCCCTCAGGTACAACAAGGCCTTCAGACCCATAATGTAGTCAGACACAACTGTGAAGTCCTGATTCTGAACACTGCTGCAGATCTGGTGAAAATTTAGTGAAAGGGTAAATTCATATTCAATTGATTTACAATAGTGATTATGTTTACCAAATTTTAAAGAGAGTATCAGATAATGATCCATATCAGATTCGGGAAAATTTGACAGAAAGCTGAAAACCCTAAAATAAACAATTCATCAAGAATAACAAAATGATTCGTAATCGAAATATTGATTACCTGATTCTAGGGTAATTTTTGAAATGTAAAATAAAACAAACATTCTTTCACGAAAAGGGTTAATAATATCTTTTTTTCTTTATTTCATCAATAAAAAAATTAATAATAACGAGATGAATTATTAGTAAAAAATCTACTGAAACTTTATTCATCGAAACTTTTTTTTATCTAATATATAAAATATAATTGATTTTGAGAATTAAAATCAAGAAACTTCAGAATATTTATGAAGCGTATTATTAATACATATTGATGTTCATTTAATTTAAGTTAAATTGATATGAACAAATTTAAAATTAAAAACCTTGAAATTGTCCAAAAAACATAAAAAGTATAATTTTTCAAAATCAATTAATTAAAACAACAGTTACTTTAGTTTACCACATCAAATCAATGTGGCGGAGCTTACTTGAAGTACAGAGGCTCCTCCCAACAAGAACTGCAGACCCGCATCTGCGGAGTCTATTCCCCCTGTGGCCAGGATTGGGAAGCCTGGCAGAGCCCTACCTATGGCAGTGACTGCTCTTAGGGCGATGGGACGAATAGCGTTACCTGGAATTGAAAGAGGGAACTTATCATCTATGATTTTATTCGTTGAATTTCAATAAAAGAACCATTCTATACACTTTTTTCCTCTACCAAAAGTGCTCACAAAATTTAATAGGATTTCTCTGTACTCACCACTGACACCGCCATAGGTTGTCCTCTTCTCCTTGCCAATGGCAGGCCATGCCGCCCCGTCAGCCTGCAGACCCATGAGTCCTGAGACTGTGTTGGTGGCTGTCACTCCGTCAGCGCCTCCTGCAGCAGAAAATGGTTGTAATTGAAACATGTGAATTGAATTTAAATTATGATATAATATCGAAACTGACTAGTCAATGAATGTGCTGAATAAATGACCAGATAAAATGACAATTTTGAACAATAAATACAAGTAATAAATCCACTTATAACTACAAAATGAACTTAATGAAGTGTATTATATTATAATCTAAATTCCACTCTAGCTATTTTATTGCCATTGTCATATTTTACCCTTTTTAGCAGCGGTTGCTATGGTAACGATGTCAGTGACGTTGGGTGTGAGTTTGGCAAAGAATGGGATAGTTGAAGCAGCTCGCACCCATTTGCAGATATCGAAGACCATGGTGGCGTCCTGACCACAGGCAAGTCCCATGCCCTTCTCCCCCATACCATGAGGACAACTTAGGTTGAGCTCTAAGGCGTCCGCTCCTGCTGCTACAGCCATCTTAGCTAGCTCAGTCCAGTCAGCTTCGTTGTAACTACACATGATGCTGGCAATCAGAATCTGAGGTGTCAATGATAAACATTATTGCATTCATTATTTAGCTTTTAATTTAGAAAATTGGATTACTATACTATTTAGAATTTGTAATTAATATTTCTAAAGTGGTTAAAACATGTTTAGATTTGATAGAACATGATTAAATTTGTTAGAACATGTTTAAACTTGATAGAACATGTTTTGCCAGGATAGATAGGTAGGTTTCAGTCTTTTTACCTGGTTAGGGAAATCCCTCTTGAGTTCAGTGATGCTCTTACACCAGTAGGCACAACTCTTCTCAGAGATGAGCTCGATGTTGAGGAAAGATCCTTGTCCAGGTCCGAAAGAGTGGCCGGAAGTGGTTCCGCGGACAATACGAGGAGACACATTGGTGATCAAATCCTGAAAAGTAACACATGATTAACATTTGGAGTGCAATTATTAATTGGAATTATTAATATATAGCTTTATCATATAGACTAATCATTTCAGAGAACAGAATTAGTAGGCTAGAAAATGGTTACTAATCTACTTTATTTAATTACATTTTATTTATTGAATGAAATGTGATAACATTTATATTGAACATTGCTAATTTCTAGACATATATATTGTATGTAAATCTTAAATCCTCCGAAAGTGTCGAATTTTCTTTTACCTTATCCAGGACAAAGGTTTTGGTGACACAGAATCCCCATCCCGCCTCATAGGCTCTCCTCATCATTGGGCCGGAGGTTGTGGGAGGAGCCGAAGCTAAACCAAACGGGTTGGGGAATTTAAGGCCACACATCTCCACACTAATATCCACATCGTCCACAGGAGTGTGGAATTGAGGCAAAGCGGGTTTGGAGGGAACGCACCCACCAGCAGCTTTCTGGAAGATATGAAAATGGTGAAGAAAGGAGGAGAGTGAATCTGTATTATTCATTTAGTTTTTCATCCTATACTTAGCGTATAGGATGGAAAGATTTCGCACAGTCAAATAAAAGTACATGCTTTCAATTTATTCACAGTTAACTTATTTCTTATTTCCGAAAAGAAAAACCTTATTAATTGTAATGAATATAGATATTCTAAATCAGTCTGAGCACACAGCGTAAGATTAGAAAATAATAGAAAGCATTTGGAGTGTTTTCTCTGGTAGTACGTTAAGTTCTCGAACTGATCGTAAATACCTGCAAGTAGGAGTGGATACTCCAGGCTGCTGTTTTCCCATCATTGACTGACTCCACCGTAGTCTCAGCTGTGCCTCCGATATCTCCACCACAATAGACCCCTTCCACCGGGGAAGCCATGGTGGTTGAGTTAACCTCAGGCAGACCCCATTTGTTGAGTGTTAATGGAGAAAGGGCATCAACGACTAAGAAATCAGAAAAGAAGCTTTTGACTTAAGAGTGTTTTACTTACAGTTTGAGAATTTAGTCTCAAGTATTTTAGTAAAACCAAAGGCTTGATTTAAGTGGTCAACTGTTTTTACAACCATGATCGAGAATATTTTCACAAAATATAGAATTCAATATCATTACTGTGAATTGAAGTACGAAATTTTCATCCACTTTACATAAGAAGATTTTCTAATATTTACTATTATTTCTTATATTTAGATTGACTTATAACAATATTGCAATGTGCGATTTAATCACTCACTGTCTTTGTCCTGCAACTGACTGCCGAAAGCAGAGACTATGAAGTCGCACTTGAGAGACGTGAGTTGGTCCTCATCCTCTAACCACGAGCCATCATCTTGTAGCTCCGTCCGCGCAAAGACCATCCCACTAACTCTTCCAGCCTTCGTCAGGACCTTCCTGGGGGACATGAAGGGAAGGAACTCGCACAGCTCTTCTCGTGCTAACTCCATCTGAAACAAGGAATTACATGAATCAAAGATGTAAATTTAACATATCGCAGTATGTTTCTATATCTAGAAATTAAGTATTATTCACTAATTCACAGTTCAGAATGTCTGACTCGGAGTACAGAAAACAAAATTAAACAATGGAGAATATTAGAATATAATTTTTAATTTTAATTTATTTGGTGAGGAATATTTAGATTTGAGAGACTGACCTCTTCAGGAACAGCTCTGATGTTGGTGAATCCTTTTCTGAAGACGACATACACTCTCTTGGCTCCGCATCTGCCAGTCAATAAAACAAACTTATAGATTAGGTTAGTTCTTCTTGATCTATATAAGTTACATAACTAAGTAGGTAGGTTAAAGGACCCTTTGAAAATGCAGACTCTGTTTGTGTAAAACAACAAATAGGCAAATGTTTTTTTAATGAACTTTTGCCAGGAAAAGAGTTTGAGTAAGACGATCCTATTTTTCAATTGAAAATTAACCTAACAAATTTGAGAGTATTCTTTAATATTTTGAATAAAGAAAAAACCTTATTTTGATTTTTGAAATTAAACTACCATATCTTAACAAACAGAACAAATAGCTGACTAAGCTAATTATGCAAGTTCATCTTCAGTGGAAGATCTTAGTGTGTTTTTGTTACCTAAGTAACAACTTAATTAGGTAACATCCTTACCTAAGTAACCTAAGGCCTAAGTTGTTACCCTAGTTGTTACCTGAGGGCGCTAGTGGCACAGTCAAAAGCAGTGTCTCCAGCTCCCAGTACCAGAACTGTCCCCCTCAGGGAGGGCAAGGCCCCTGAACTACTGGGACAGGCGCACATGCCTTGAAAAAAAAATTGATTTAGAAAAATAAATTTACAATCAACCGAAAATTATCCTCAGCACATCATTTGTGAAGCTAGTCATTATATAAATTATGAATGAGTTGTTTTAATGAATAATACTAGTAAATATTGTACGGGTTTCTAAAATGCAAATAAAGATGAATTATAATGAAAGAAAGATAAAATTTCGTTTAAATAAATGTGTGTCAAATTTTAAAAGTTGTTCTGCACAATTCACACCTTTCCAAATATCTAAAAGATGTAAAGATGCAGATTGCTCATATTGTTTAAATAAAATGATTATAAATAATTTACAATTGAATAGTAAATACAGGGGCACGGTTTATATCTAGCACATTGAGTAAATTAGTTTTTAACCGTAAAGGAGCTATCTGCAACTATAGCTTCTTTACTAATGCTGGGGGTAAATTCTAAACATTTTCCATCATATAAGGAACAACTGTATAAGACACATTTTATTTTATATTCATGATACGGTTGATACCTTTAATTATTATCAATTATAGTTTATTTTTCTCACCTGGCTTGCTAGCCTTTGCCACCTGAGGCAAGAACTCCTTACTGGTGTAGAAGCCCATGTCTTGGGTGAGGCCTTGGAAGATTGGGATGCGTTTCGGGGAGGGAAGACCAATGCCTATGAACACAGCCTTGTAACCGTCATCTAACAGACCCTGAAACAGTGGGTGAGAGAAAAACAATATTTAATTAGTTTAATTCTCTTGAAATGATCAGTAAAGCAAGCGGTTTTGCCGACGCGTTTCAAAAGCGGTTTTGACTGCCTAGAAACCGCTTTTGAAAGAAATACTATTGAACTCCATTGTAAAAACCAGATGGATGTCAGATGGGGGCATCTGCCGCCAGGATTCTAGGCGGCTGAACTACTTTTGAAACGCATCGGCAAACCAGCTCGTTTGACTGAGTCTTTTAAGGATGATATTTTAGAAAACATTGAATTATTATAAAGCAGCTTAATCATCAGACATTTAAGATATTATTGTAATAATATTAAATATTTGCAATTCCCATACGTGATATTCATGTATTTTTCACCAAGTAACTATTTTAAATAAAAAGTAAACTTTGAAGATATTTCAGTCAAATTTTAACTACATTAAATATATAACTAGAGATACAATTCAATTTTTTAAATGTTATATATTATAAAGAGAGACTAAGTGTAACAAAAAACATACTTTAATAATGAAATTTCAGTTCTAGGAAATTTCGGTCTCCAGAAAATTTGGTCTCGGAATATTCGATCTCAGGTATAAATAAAACTTATGAATTAGATGTATCGGGGGGCGTGGAGCCCCGAACCACCCTGCCAGGTCATTAAACAATCATGAAGTGTGCAGTACAACAAACTAGCGGTTACAGATAACTAAATAACAGTAATTTATGTTGAGAGGTCATTTATAATTCTTCAACCAAAATATCCGAGACCGAAATTTCCGGCCACCTAGAATTTTATATCTACATTCAAGATTATTAAACTATTTGTAAGTAATTAGCAGATCAAACCTACCTGTACGGTTATGTCACTAGTAGACAGTTTTCTACCGTGCCTTACTTTCACCCCCAAATCTGTCATGAGTTTCACCTCCCACTGTACAGCAAGGAAAGGTAACCTGAGGGATAGATGTGAAAACATAAGTCCATGATACCTGCAGGTATCATGGATATCAACTAAAATAAATAATAATTAAATCATTTATTTCATATTCTCGTGGAAAAAGTAGGAGGAGCTTAGCAAAAAGTCTGGTGGGAAGAATTAAAAAACCCTACGTGTGTACGGTTCTTTATGGATAGATGATGAAACATAAGTCATAGAGGAAAATTATGTATTTCTGAGTAAATTATCGGGAGAATCAGTTAAATAGGATAAGGATAAGGATAAGGATAAGGATAAGGATATTTATTGAAGAAAAGTAATAAAAAACAATACAGTTCTACAAGCCCATATATAATTTCTTATTAATAAGAAATTTTCGGGCAAAGTTAAAACAAGAGACAGGAATGGTTTTATCCTGTCATAAAATATATGCGACATTTACACTAAATAGATAATATTTTTGTATTAGACCTAAATGATTGCACAGACAGAGAAAACACACCAAAAGCTACAAATGATAAAGATAAGAATACACAAACTTACAATTATTAACAACAAGTCACAGATCACAATGTACCTAAACTAATTATGATCAGCATATTTGGCAAGATAGTACTTTTTAAGAGTTGATTTAAAGATATTCAAAGAGTTAATAGTTTTTATATTTGGAGGTAGAGACTGCCACAGTTTAGCTGCAGAAAAATGAACACTGTGCTCCGTTAAAGTTAACCTGTGACGACCTATAACTGGATCAGAAGCATGCCTAGTTTCATAGGGTAAGTTGGAGTAGTTAAAATTAGTTCTATTTCTAAACAAATACACAAGCAATAAATAATTATGGAGATCATCTAATTTCAAAATACCAGTGATATAAAAAAGGGGGTCAGTGTGGGCTAAGTACTCGCTACCGGTGATGATTCTTATTACTCGTTTTTGGAGCATCTCAATAGTATGCAAATGAACATCATAAGTTCCACCCCATAGAATATTTCCGTACATTAGATAAGGGTAGAACAGACTATAGTACAAACTGATTAAAGACTTTTGTGGTAGGAACTCTCTTACTTTGTATATAATGCCAGTCACCTTAGACAACTTTCTACACACTATATCAATATGATCTCTATACTTCAGTCTGCTATCAATGGTAAGACCAAGAAATGATACACTCTCTGAGAAGTCCACTCGGACATCATTCACAATCAGACTGCGTGAGAGGTCGACATCATACATTCTATTCGAGAAAAGGACCGCACCAGTTTTTTCAGCATTCAGTGCCAATCTGTTTGAAATAGACCACGATGAGATAGACTCCAGCTCCCTATTCAGAAGACTACATAATTCCTGGAAATTTGAACCTGCAGCAGAGATAGTTGTATCATCAGCAAATAAGATAGATTTCAAGAAAGGCGAGATATTGGAAAATTCATTGACATACAAAATAAACAAAAGCGGCCCCAACACACTTCCCTGAGGTACACCAATCGAAATACTACCATAACGCGAATAAGAACTGCCGACTTTAACACACTGTCTACGGTTTTCCAAGTAACTCCTAAACCAATTAAGAGTCAAACCACGAACACCATAGGCTTCCAGTTTGGAAAGCAAAATACTGTGTTTAACGGTATCAAATGCCTTTGAATAATCAATAAAGACACCAAGGACGTGCTTACGATCTTCCAAATTTTCACAGATGTGCTCAGAAAAGTTCACAATCGCATCCACCGTCGACAGACCTTTGCGGAATCCATATTGCTTGTCACTGACAACATGAAAACGATCAGTGAAAGAAATCAAACGCTTGGCAACACATTTTTCAAATATCTTGCTAAATAATGGAAGAATCGAAATTGGTCGGTAGTTACTAATATCAGTTTTGTCACCTTTTTTAAATATTGGTATAACACAAGCATCCTTAAAGATATCAGGAAAAACCCCACACGAAACAGACATGTTCACAACAATGGAAAGTGGATAACTCAAAATGGAACCACAAGACTTCAACACCTTCAGGATTGAAATATATAACAAAAATTAGTATGAAAAAAGTGGCATGTAGTGATCAAATTAATTTTAGTCTGTTATAAAAGTAAATGGCGGCTATTCATGTCATACTAAAGAAAATTTGTTCATTTTTCCTAACGTTAAGTAATAACATCACTCTTACCTATATTGTGGAATCTCCGTTGAGCTCAGACCCCCCACAAAATCCTCTTTTTCAAAGACTGTGACGTCGGTGTACCCCAATCTAGCCAGAAAAGTAGCGCAAGAGATGGAGGCAGGACCACAACCTTTGGGATTAGAAGGTAATTAAATATTATTGAAACAAATATAATTCATAATCATCTCGTTATCAAAGTATGCTTCAATATCTTTCGTAACATCAAACTTGAATTTAGTCAATTTCAAAAGGATGTTTAATCTAACCATATATATTTTTTTTTTACCAAATAGAGATTAATATTATATTTCGTCTTCATTTAACAAAGAGAGAAAGTCGCAGTGGGGCCATAGAAGATTATATCGAGTACTCATTTGATCTTCTATGGCCCCCTATATATTTATTTCTGAATAGTTAGGTTATTTGGAATTTATTTATAATTTCATCTTTTAATGTAAAGTGACTGGCAAATAGGCTAAAGTGACTCTCTAACATTAGTGAATAAAAGATTTAAGTTGAAGATAGATAAACCCATTCGACTAATTAAAATTATCACAATGTTAGAGGTTCTTTGCGCTTTTTTCCGTTTAGATTATCTGTTGGGTAATTAAGTATTGCCCATTGAGAGTAAATCTTCGTCTCACCAATCAGAGCAATGGGTACGTTGTTCCTGGGGGGTGGTCCTGGTGGTCTGGTTTGGGGGATATTCATCTCCCTGAAAACCTGTCAGAAAATAGCAATGGGTTTTACCACCTGGATACAATTTATTGGAAATGAAACTCAAAGACTAGTTTTTAGTACCTACTGAGAGACTGCATTAAGATAAAAGTATCTTTTATTTTTATATGTTTTAAATTTAGAGAAAAAATGAAACTCCAAGTATGTAGTTTGATGAATAGTAATTTCTACATCAATTAGCTAATTTGAAAAAAAAGATTGGTAAAAATCAACCCAGATATTTATTGATTGAAAAAATATATATATTTCAAACAACCACTATTTCTGACATCGGTGGCGAAATGCTGCAATCCCCCGATGTTGATGGGTCCCTCCTCGGTAGCGTAAAGGTTACACCCACCCACACACAGGTCACTGGTGGGACACACCATCCCACACGTCAAGCCCAGGGGGTTGTCGGAGAGAATCATCTTGGCTGCACCGTAGTAGTTCTACGAGTAATTGCAAATAGTAAATTGGTTACATTTTATATTCAAATTAAATACTTATAAATACTTATATGATTACTCTATAAAAAAAACTATTATTTAACTTGAATATTAATCAATTATTATATGATTCTCAATAAATCTTTCTTGCTGGGTAGTAGGACATTGCAGATTTAGTCTAGATATCAGATAATTTTTGTTAGTTTTCACACCTTGTTGGCAATGCAAGAAATGAACATTTTGACATCGAGTTGTGTGGGGCAGGACTTCTGACAGGGGGCATCAGCACATTTGAGGCACCGTGCAGACTCCCTCAGGGCCCCCCTTTCGCTCAGAGTCGTGGGTTTGACGTCACTGAAGTCATACTCAAGACTGCAGCTATTCTGCAGAGAATTATCAGTAATCTGTTACTATATATTGAGTTATAATATTATATTTGAGATAATTATATAATATAAATTGGTAAATTCCTAGTTCACGTCCCTATTTCATTTAGGGACGCGAACTAGGAACCGATCCAAATACTCCGTTCCTAGTTCACATCCTTAATTAATTCAGGGACGTGAACTAGGAAGGGGGCATTTGGATCGGTTCCTACTCCTAGTTCGCGTTCCTTAATGGAATAGTGACGTGAACTAGGAATTTACCATTATATTTTGTTTATTATATATTGAAATTTTCAATTTTGGGTACTGAATCAATAATGTAATGATTGTAATCCGTTAGTTATAGAATCGACTAATAATTTATTTAATTGCTTGTTGTTTTGAATCCTTAGATATGAAAATTGGTCCTAGTTAAAGGATGAAGAAATATCCGCAAGTTTTGAGTATAAATTATTTAAAAAATATATCTGATGACAATGTTCTGCAACCAGCATAGTCACAAAAATAAAAATAAGAGAGTTTCAACTTGAAACCGTGTCCCTCACATAATTTAAATTAAAGTGTCCCTCACTAGTAGTGAAAATTATATGTAGTGAAAATTTGAAATATCTTTCGATGATAATCAACGAATTTCTGAAACCAAGTTAATAAAACAGAATTTAATTGGGCAGCAAGAAACCTAAATCTAAATTGACTTTGACAAGGAAAATGAAATCGTTCTTTATGATATATCAACTATACATTAACCTTACGTAGCTACCTGGCATTTGACTTTGTTTCTCCGCCAGTGCTTCTTGTTCTTTTTAGTCACTGCCGAGGGTTGCAAGGTGGCATATTGGGGTTGCTTTGGGTTGAGGTTCAGTAGATTCTGTAGGATTGAAAACGAGAAAATAAAACAATCAGCTCTTGTTCTGTTCACTTTATTATAAAACACAAAGGTGAGTGGGCTAATTAAATCGTCTAGATATGTTTGTGTAGCGTTCTGAAGGCCATGCTGCCGTTAAATGTCTAGAAATTATTGGAGACGTAAAATACACAGTTCGACAATATTATCATTCGAAAAGTGGTTCACGATAAATAAAACTTCAGATGAATTAAACAAATATATTCCGAATTGAAAAATAACGACTTAGGGTACATTTTTTTACCAATGTTCGGGATAAAGTTAAAAAAAGGAAAGTGATAATGGAGTACTGTACACATTGTGTCAATATTATTACAGTAGGCTGCTCTTGGATGCATAAAAGCTACTCTGTGTTAAATACTCGTGTGATAAAGGAAACGATAGTATAAACATAATAGTTCTACTTTAGGAAGTAAAATAACAGTTACAAAGAATATTGAATTGTTTTGTCTGTTTAAAATTTAAATGGTTCTTTTTAATTGACAAACAATACTCTAAATTCAAAAGTGCTTAGTCATTGCCTAAATTAAATCTAGTTTGGTTAAGTTGCAAATTATCGGTCAGTTTCACATCTTCGGTCATGTAGGAAAAATACGATATATTAATCAATATCATGGATACCAATAAAAATAAAATAGGTAATAATTATTATATAATTTTTTCTTTATGACCGATGATGTGAAACTGACCTATAATTCGCAACTTACCCTAATGTACAGAGTAGGTATCAAATAAATAAATACCTCGATATCAGGAGGGTGCCTGGTAAGCGTTTGCTCCTGTCCGGGCGCCATGGTAGTTATATAGTTACTGTGTGACTATACGGGGCAGTAGGAGGTTAAAGGATTTATATGTATGCAATGCTGGTAATCTATTCATACAAAAAATGATAACCTAATTCGCAACAAATGAATACAATCTAAAAATAAAGAATGTCATGCTACTCAGAATGGAATATTAAAAACATATGAATGTACCATGATTTATAAATTTCATTTTAAACATATATTTATTTACTGTAATTTAAAGGGAGGTAAATAACCTCTGGTATTGTTATCATTTCAATAAGGTAGTTAGTTATCTTGGCCGTTATCTAATTGCTAATATTGCATTTCTTAAGCTACACAGACACTAGTTAACTACCCGCACAACAGTCGCTTGACAACTGACTATGTAACAGCTAGAAACTAACCTCACTAGTGCTAACCCTGTTAACTAGTGTACTAGTAACTACTTAAATAAGGTAGGATGTGGGTACTACGCAGTTCCTTCATCTCAATTCAATGAATGATATAATTATCGTACTGTAAGAGCAATGTCCTATTATTTTCAAGTCTTACTAACTTTTCGGTATGTTACCATAATATTATTTGTTGTTTAACAATATTTCCAAATAAAACCAAAAAGGGTTACCAAAGTGATTTCCATATAGCTACAGTCAATACTGTTAGGTAAATTCTTCTATAGAAACTGCAAATAATTATTTTCTTTATTTTGTTTAATATAAGATAAATAAGATGCAGTCATAGTATTTATTATATCAATGTGAACACAGATAATGTATGCAAGCTCACTTATAATGAACTAGTGTACTTTCCCGTTAAAAATAACGGGTCATCATCATCAATACCAATATATAACCCGTTATCAGGTTACTTTTAGTGAATTAAATTAAAATGTCGGCATTGTCTTATTCATTTTATGGATGAAAAACATTTAGAAATTGAATAAAAACATAGGAATCTAAAAATCATATCAATATATTGCCGTGCATGACATAGTCACATTCTTCATGTTTAATACCCGTCGTGTAAAATTGAACACCAAACAACCAAACACACTACGGGTATTATTAGGATAGATTATATCACGTAGGTAATCAGTCAATGTCAGACATCAATAATAAAATAACTGTAGAATCTCACTTTATTCAGTAGTAGCTACTGTACTGTAATATAATTTGCATTCAATATCGAAACTCTTATTAACTTATTGAATATTCATATAAATTTAAATCTCTTCTACATCTTTGTCCCATTTTAATTCACACCAGTCAAGCTGCACTAAAATCATTAAACTTAACTACATTCAATACGTAGTAGCCATACTCTATATTACATAATTTTTATCATGAAAGTGTTATGTTCTGACTTGAATTCGTTTGAAATCGAGAAATATGGAAAAACATTGTACATATTTTCAAAAAAACCTGTAGAGGACAATATTATTCTACTTCTTCATAATATATCACGCTCATAAATTGTGAAAATAGGAGACCAGCTGATAACACGACATTTAATTATGATAAAAAGTTCACTAAAATACATACTAAACACTGTATCGTTCAGCAAACGGGTTTTCATACTTTAATTAAGTGACTAAATATGAACACTAGAGGTTAACCTAGTAACAATTCGTTCAAAAAGTTTCAATTATCAATGATGAATAGCTTATAAGGCACCGACTAGAAGCGTGGATAGGTACTTTACATCATATTTTTTAAAGAGAAGTTTTTTTTAAATATACAAATAAGTTTTGAAAGAGGTAATTGGATTCGAACATTTAGGAATTAAATAATGCGTGGAAATGGAAAAATGATTGAAATGTAACCGCAGTCCAAATAACTTCAATTGGGGTCCAAAAATAAGCCACCAACAATCATAAATTAATATTCATCACAGACAGCTTCTGTATAGCGCCCTTGGGGGTCATCATTACTTGTTGAGTAACCCCTAAAGAAGAAGTCTACCAATATGTTGCACTGATTTCAATTTCCTCATCACTGTTTCTAGCATATGGTTAAATATCTAAAAAAAGAAATGCGCTAACTACAATGAAAAACATTTTGATCTTGAATACTAAAATTGTTGATCAAAGAATAATGCAGCTTCTCTTTGAATAATAGCGAATTAAATAATCAACATTGAGCGTGATGAGTAGGATTGTGACAATATGAGTTTAAAATCATAAATCTTAGGAATATCATAGACGAAATGAAATGGCATCAAATGCTATAAATTTAAATTAAATCAGGCACTTTGTTAAAATTATTTCATAAAAACTTAAAAATTTCTTAAAAAAAACCTTTTTTTTTAACAAAAGAGCTGGGATCTTAGATTTACATTTAATGGATAGCACTTATTTAAAAGGATTCAGTACTGTTTCTTTCTCTCCGTCTATAATATTTTCAGGATCTATCATTTTAAACGCATATTGCCACAACCCTAGTGATGAGATTAGTAACGCAATACATTACAAATAAATTGACTGTGTTTTGTTAGGAACATTTTGAATCCACTTTTGTTTGATAACAGTTCATTTATTTCAAAACTGTCTACGGTTTTATGAACACTATAAGAAAATTAGCAGAAAGTCCAAATACCAAGAAGTAGATCTTCATTTATTAGCTACATCGTTTGTAAGGAATTTAGTGAAATACATTGGAATGAATATCTATTTATATAGATGGGCAAATCAGAAGGCAACATTCAGTCAAATAACAAATAGTATAAAAAGCTTTATAATTCAGCCTAGTTTTATTTTCTTGATAGACACAATGTTACTGGAGTTTTGAGTTTGTCTCTTTTGCTCCACCATCTCTATTCTCTGTTGCTTCTTTTTCTTGTAATCGGCCACGTTGTCGTACCTTTCTTTGTACAGAATTGTGGTGTCTGCCACAAGGAAATCTGAAATAATAACAGGAGATGAATAGTATGAAGGATAACCAGAAGTTGTATTTATGTATTTATGTGGCTACTCTATCAGTATCATGTAATCTGCTATAATTATAAAAGGGTAAAAAAATAGATATAAGATTAATTGGAGCAATCGAAAAAATAGCTCAGTCTAATACCCGGAAACAATTGTAATTGGCTAACTAATGTACGTTAAGCGTGCACGTGTACTCTACTATACGAGAGAGTACACATGTGTTTATACGATCGATTAAGGAAAATATCTAAAAAGAAAACCCTGCCAAATAGATCATTTACATATCGGCCATAAAAGATTAACTAATGTAAGAGTACACAGGCGTTATGATAAATGAAAGCATGTTATGTGCTTAAGGGAACAGTTTCATTAAAATAAATAAAAGTACATTGAGAAACTAATAAACAAATTCGAAATTGTCAGGTATTTTTTGAGCTAGAGAGAGTTAATCTAATCTTGTTGTTTCAAAATAGTTGTCTGCAAAGTTGCTGAGGTATTCTTTTCCAAATTCGTCTTAGATATTCTTTTTCATTTTTTGTACAAAAGAATATTAAACTTACTTCCATGAAGTTTTTTCATTTGTTGAGAAATTTGTAAAAACCGTCCTCTAACTTTGTAGGCAACTAAATTCTGAAGAGAATGAAAAAAAACATGTCTCTAGCTCAAAAACTGCATGTGTTGTTACATTTTGCAATCGAAAAAAAGAAGAAAATTTTCAGATATTTTTGGAAAAAATAGTGAAAAAAGCACTCATAGATTGTTATGGGAACTAATACAGGAGACTATGAGGCATCATATTATGATTTTTTTTTATTCAGATTTCTACGGAGTAGTTATTTACAATGATAATAATGCAAATAAAAAGAAATCTTTCATAATTAATTATAGAAGATGAAATTTTTTAAAAACAAATAAGGTGTCATGGGAATGTTCAATTGCTTATCTTACCATCAGTTTGATGGGGAAGAGTCTGTGAGAAAGACACCAGAGGATGATCTTCTACAGGGTGCAGACAGGAGTCACTGTATTTGAACACACTTAACGATCGTTTGACCTGAAATGCATGAAGTGTTGTAATTAGAAAAGGATAAATTAGTATCAAACTATCAACAAGAGAATTTATTAGTACATTGAGTCAACAAAACTGTCACAGAGTCATTACCATGAACATTGATTTTTAGAGAGCATATATCGTAGCTCTGTAATATAATCAGTCGAATTGATTTACTAACGAATTTAGTAATCAATAAGATTCATCATTTGTTGAAAAAATAGAATAACCATCACTAAATTTTCAAATCAATACTTAGAATCTAATTTTGTAACCTTGCAACAATTCTACTTATAGCTACCATTTAAAAATGACTAGGTCCTTTTTGATGATCGTCTTTAGTTTGAGCATCTAAATACAACTAGAAAAGTAATAGCGACTTAAATTTCCTAATTAGTTTCATCAAGTAACCTCACCTCCACATCTTTATTAGCAGAAAATGTAGCTACTAAAGAGTCCTCACTGAGCCACCTCACAGCAGAGGCCGGGGATTTAGTTTGTACATCGCACATGAAGACTACTTCACTGTTTTTTATTTCAAAGAGTGCAATGCAGTTAGAGCCGTCAAAAGAGACTGCAATCACATCAGAATTAGATCTCTTAGTCACAGCTAAGGAAATAACTGCACTTTGTTGGGGTACAACTCTCTCCCTTCCAGCAAAAGGATCAGCTGGATTTTCCACTCCTTGAACATCCGTCTTTTTGCACAGGTACTTTGACGAAAACTCTGATGTGTCTATGGAATGCACTAGTGAACCATCTTCTAGTCGCCACAGTATTATTTTACCATCCTGATATAAAATAGGTTATTAGAATCACATTTTTAAAAAAAGACATCCTAACTAGGGATGGGACAATACCAAAATTTTCTCCGATACCGATACACCATTTTTTCACCGATACAGATTCTTTGATTATTTAAATATGATTTTTGAAAATTAGAATCACCTATCTATATGAAATCATTGTTACATCAATTTAAATTAAGATTTTCATTTTAATATATAATAAATTATATTAGAATTTTTTTTAAATACTAATGGTATCGGCACTTATGTTTCTAATACCAGAGAAACAGCTGATACCTATAGTTCGTCCCATCCCTAATCCTAACCATATTTTCATGAATAACAGATTTGTTCCTTGTAAACAGAATTTTAATAATAAAAAGAATTTTTTATGAATAAATCGAAAGCTCAAATACATAATGGCATTTTTTTATTACTCTCTATCATTAAGTCTCACCCCAGAGGCTGACAAAAGCATGTCTGGTGAAGATGGTAAATTCTCGACTTTGGATATGAACTCTGTGTGCGACAGACAGAAGCTTTGAACATCGTAAGCAAGAGGGTAGTGAGAAACTCTTATCTTCTCATCTCTGTCTCCAGTTATGATGTACTTGCCACACGATGACATATTCTGAAAAAAATAAAAATAATTTCATTTAGAGACAATTTGTTGCCTTATTCATTGAAACTCAAGCAGTTGAATCAGAAGTATTGTCATTAATATGTCATAGAATCAGTTTATTATAACTATCAGACTATAAGAGTGAAACGAGTTAGACAAACTTTGTTAGACATTGAGATCAAAAATACAATGTAAAATTCATGTGGCTGAATCACATTATATTTCAGAAAAAATAAATAATAAAAATTAATCACAATTGAATTTTACAATAAGTGAACAGTGATAAAATTGTAGAAACTAATCTTTTCTATAACATTCTAGTCAATAGTGCTAATTTTAAAGTTATATACCATAGTGAGTAGCATGGAGAGATGGCCAAGTAACAAAATATTCTTAGTATAGGTATGATAAATGTCATCAGAGTTGAGTTTGACGATTTCTTCAGAATGTTCGGCATCAGTTGATGGCAAGGCAAACTGTAGCACATCACCAGTTTTGTCTGTAGGAAAGATTACACATTTATTATATTTGAATTTAAGAAAATTCTTAACATATTTCACAATTCATTTAAAATAATTACTATTTATGCTGTTACAAAGACTAGTCCATGGAAATAAAATTTGCTACCAAACCATGATAATTGGTTTATGTTGTAAAAATTGTAAGATTCAACAGACCTGCGACTAAAATTTTTTCCAGTTTAGAATCAAACAAAACATCTACTGGTCTCTTGACCAACACCCAAGTTTTGAGTTGAGTCCATTGTTGCTCCAGTTCATCTGTTGCTTTATTGAGCCACAGTATTAGTTTCTTAGATGATGTGATAGCAGCTATGTATTTACTGCAAGCACTTACAATGCAGCCTAAAAATCCTTCCGTTTCTCTGTAAGATAAAACACATTTTTTCAATTTTTCATAAATATCATTTACATTCAATAAATCTTCTATTAATTTCATCTGAATAGGTACCTAAATAAAATAAACAAAACAATATTCATTTAATTCTAAACTAATAGAACTAGGTAACTAAGTAGCTAATTTCAACTCAACAGCTGTATTAGACTCTAGTTTGTGTTGAAATAGATTTACCTTATTTTCCTTTTCTGATGTGTGTAACAAAACAAATCATGTTTATTTTACTAGTAATAGTTAGACCTGATTATTAGGTAGGGCAAATAAATAAACAGTATCAGATTTTATGTGAGTGATCAAAATAGCTAATTTCTATTTTACCAATAGCTAATACTTATTCAGACAATAAATACATAATATTTTTGAGGTATTAATCTCTTTATTAGCATGCTATCTAGAGCTACTGTAATCTAATAGCACATTTCACCAAATAAAATTGAAGTCAAGAAAATGTCCAGAGCTACAATGGGCGAAAATACAGTAGAAACGTATCCATGAGAAAGATAAGATTACCTAACTACTTTTGTAAAGTTTGACTCTGAATAAGCTATGCTATTAGCAGACAGCAAAGTGATAAAAAAAATGTCCTGTAGCTAACCATTTATAGTATATAACTTTTAGTTTTATTAATTATTTTAAATCATAAGTGTATATAATTTCTTATTATCAATGATGTTAGCTACTCACTGAGAATTTGTTGATGATCCTTCACATTCTCCTTCTTCTGATAGTTTGATGGTGAAACATTTTTTTGATCTGTATGAGGAATATAGAGTTGAAAAACAATAGGAAATAAGACTCAAAATAACAATAAGAAGCTAAAGATATCAAGAGTTATATAGTAACTTATCAATTCATATTTTAAGAAATTTTACTAAATCAAATTGATTATGATTGATGCATTATATTGACTCATCGAGTCATATTTGAATATTAATTGTTTAGTAACATGTCCGAAGCATTAAAAATACAGAAAAGAAGAGCTCACCTGATACAATATACTAAAAGATTTCTGGTTAGGCAGAAGCAACACAAGTCTTTAGATGAAGATATAAATCTCATTTTGTAAGAATGATTCAATAAATAAGATAAAACTGAAATAGAAATGATTATTAAAATACAAAGTTGAAGTTGAATTGATATAAATCTAGCGGTTCTAGGAAATTTGGGTCATGGAAAATTCGGTCCCGGAAAACACTGTCTCAGTCTATAATGGTGTTATTAAAGAACAATAATAGAAAAAGTTGAAATTATGAGTACTAAAATGTGTAGTGTATTTATTATATTCTCACTGAGAACTACTGAAGTGTTAAGGCCGACTTTGCCAGAATAATATTTTCAAAGAGGGGAAAATTCCACCGAC
>CANNZV010000053.1:204736-223520 GCA_947561585.1 Caprella mutica
AAGTAGTGAGTAAGATAAGATCTAACAGCAGATTACTATTGGGTACTTAGTAATAGACACAAAATTTGACATCAACACGACAACACATTTCTTGTTTGTGACCGAGCGGCTCATAATTCCTCGTATTTGCATGTTAATAAGAGAAGTTAAAGTCATTTTATAAGGGTTTCGTGCAAAAGAAAAGCAAAAATTGCGGTTGAACCTCAAAGTTGATTATAGATATACTTCAAGTGTGTTTTTATTGTTCATTTATTTTTAAAAAATGGGGGTCTTGAACATATGCTACCTAGCAGCCTCAACTAGTGCAAGTTAACTGCTCAATTGTAGTTCCTACGAATAACAATTAAGTGGTGATGGGACAATTTATCAGAATTGTATCGAAATAATCAGAGAATCGGGGTTTTCCAAGGTATCGGGAATCAGAGTTTCAAAATTTTAGGGCAATTCCGATACCTAAAACGATTTTTTTTTATTATTTGTAATGCAGTAATAAGTATAACTTAAAATGTAGCTACTATGTATTTCCAGATATGGTCCAACACAATAGTAACAAGTTAAATATCTTATACCGTAATATCAATTAAATTATAGATTCCAGACTTCCAATAGTTTAACCATCAACTTAGTTTAGGCTTCAAGATTTTATCAAATTTCCATAGGGAGCACTAGTAAATTTTAGGGATGGGACGAAGTATCGGCATCGGTAAGTATCGGCATTTTTTGGGAGTATCGGCAATGGTATCGGCATATATTGAAAAGTATCGGCCGATACTTAGCCGATACTTGTATGATTATTTAAATTTTATTCATTTCATAAATTTTCTTTTTTATTAAATTTCTATTATTCTCTAGCCATAAATGAAATAAATAATTAAAAATTCATTATAAGTACCAATCCAATAATTGACCAACTACCTACTAGAGTTTTAAGTGTAATTTTTATTTATTTATTATGACATGCATGACATTATTATTACATTTTTTAAAGTATATACGGAATCTACCAATAGGTTTTTGAGTCTGACTATAAATTTAAGATAAGAATTATTCAGCTACTGTTGACTATTTTAGCACCTATTTATTACAAGTACCACAGGATGATAACACACATCAGAAAAGTTATCTATTTAATATCTATGTATTTTAATTAATGTGAAATATGTAAATCACTTCATGCTATACTACAATGAAAGAGCATAACTGTGTTAGTTTGCAAGTATCGGTATTGGCAAGAAACGGCATTTTTTTTAAAGTATCGGTATCTGCACTTGATGAGAAGTATCGGTATCGGTTGATTTTGTAAAGTATCGGTATCGGCAAGTATCAGTATGATCCCAGTCTGTATTTGGTGCACAAAATTCCACTGACTTTTTAAAATAGCTGAAAAAATCCATCATGAATTTCGAGTAATTTGGCTGATCCACCAACATTTTACCCATTTTTCCACTGAAAATTAATGGTAACATAGGAATAAATAACTAAAAATCCACCGACTTTGCCAGAATATTATTTTCAATGGAAGAAAATTCCACCGACAAGTCGGTGGAATTTACCATGAAATACAGTCTGGTCGGTATCGGGGAAAATTTTGGTATCGTCCCATCCCTAGTAAATTTTCAGCAAGGGGAAAATTGGGTAACTCTTCTAGTCTTACAATTACCAGAGTTGCTTATCTTACAATATCATTTAGAATTTTTTTTTCAAAGCTTATAAATTAAATGTTCACTGTTTAGAAAGGAATCAAAAGATTAGCTATGGCATATGTATCAATGATTATGAATTTCACTATTTAATTTTTACATTAATGATTACTCAATAAATTGAAAACTATGGTGTTAAAAGTTTCACTAGAACATTTCTGGCTTTATCATTCAAGTTTCAGTATAAACACTACTAAAAGTACTTACGAATTTATTTATAGATTTGGTCACTGGAAGATTGCTTCTATGTTAGTATCTTATAGAAATATTTTTTGAATCCATGAGAAAATTGGAAAGTTATGAACGTTTATGTATTTTGAAGGCATTTTAACTGTCCATCGCTTTATTGCAGCTCTGTGAAAAGGCCAAAAAATGGGCGATTAACTTCTACCGAGAGGGTAAAAATTGTAACAGGTCATGCAGTAGCGTTTAATCTTCTATATTTAGCTAATGAATTTGGGAGGGATAAGAGAAATATAGTTTCTATTGTGGAAGATCCCGACAACAACCCAAGGAGAGATGAGGATACGAGGAAAAGCTTTTCCCCCTCGAAATATGCGAAAACTACCCAGGCAGGTTATAAGGCAGCCAAATAACACTAGTGCCTCCATTTTCGACAAGGCTGTCATTGGTTATTCGTCCAAACAGTGTGTTAAATGAGACGACAAGGAACGTGCAGCCCATTTCCAGGCCTCCTATGGACAAGACCCAAAAAGAAAAAGGCATAAGATGTACACAGAATTACATGAAAACAAACTTCCTACTCGTTCTTTTAACAGATGAGGAAAGAGCCACCCTTGATTGTCTGGATGGATGAGTTTAAGTTTGGATCCTACTGCAGCTGTTTATCCACACTGGTTTTGTCGTCAACAAGGAGGCTGTGGCTTTATGTTTTAAGCTGGCATCATTGGTGAAACGTTAATATTGGCCCTTTCCGAGTACTAGAGGGTGTAAACCTAACAATCCAATCCTACATTGCCTCTTTTGGTGAGTACTTGTTCCCTTGGCCTAATAGTTTGAAATTATCTCTTTGGCAAAAGATGATTTTCTTGCAATACTTTGCACAATCTCATGCTTGAAGGGTTAAAACTTCTTTCCTCATATCTCTGGGCATAAAGTGAGAGACTCTCATGACTTGACTGCCTTTTTCTCTGGTCTCAAGCCCCATTGAGCATTTCTGACCGTTTCATTTGAGACATTACATCAGGACTGTTTTGATGTAAGACCAATGACAGCCTTGTCAAAAATGGAGGCACTAGTGTCATTTAGCTGCCTTATGACCTGCCTGCATATTTTTCGCATATTTCGAGGGGAAATTCTTTTTCTCGTACCCTCATCTCTCCTTGGGTTTGTGTCGGGATCTTCCACAAAAGAAACTATTGTTCTCTTAACCCTTCCAAGTTATAAAGCTAAATATAGAAGAGTCCTTCCTTCTACAGGACCTGCTACAATTGTTACCCTCTCGGTAGAAGTTAATCGCCAATTTTTTGGCGTTTTCACAGAGCTGCAATAAAGCGATGGACAGTTAAAATGCCTTCAAAATACATAAACGTTCATAACTTTCAAATTTTCTCATGGATTCAAAAAATATTTCAGCAAGATACTAACATAGAAGCAATCTTCCAGTGACCAAAGTTTCACTACTGTACGATCAATATTATTAAAATTATTCACAAAATCTTGATCTGCAATAAAGCGATGGACGCAGTTTAGTGGTAAATTCCAAGGAAATGTCGGAGGATATTTAGCTATTCATTCCTATATCACCATTAATTTTTGGAGGGGAAACTCACCAAAACTGGAAAAATATTTGAGGACTATACAAATTGATGAAAAATACCAGACTGCGGGAACTGGTGAAGTGTTCTCCCCAGTCTGCAGAATATCCTTGTTTAAGAGTATGTACCAAGTCGCCGATTAATTGTCGACTTAAAATTTGTGAAAATAGGTATCTTTACATATATAGACGACTAATGAGCACTTTAATTAGATAAAATCCCACTGACTTTTTCAAAAAGCTGAAAAAATGAATTAATGGTAACATAGGAATTAATCCAGTCTGCAGAATGTCCAAGTAAAATAGTATGTCTCATAAACTCACCATTTGTCTCTCCAGCTCTCTCCAAAATTCAACAAATTCTCTCCAAAATGATCAAATTTTCATAAATTCTCTCCAAAATAACATTGTAGCATAGGAGAAAAATAGAGAAAACTCGCCATTTGCAATTGAAGGGATCAAAATAACTGTCACAAACTCGCCATTAAAATGGCGAGTTTGGACATGCTTTATTACTTGGCAGAATGTGGCTCTTCTCTCGCAGAGATTTTAATTGGAGAGACAGTTATTCTCCGACTCTCAGTAGCAGATTCAGAATCTCCCGCAGCTAAATTAATATTAATGGTAACATAGGAATTAATTCAAAATCTCCCGCAGCTAAATTAATGGTAACATAGGAATTAATTCAAGATCTTCCGCAGAGATCTCCAATTTCTAAAATTCAATCAAAAACTCCCGAAGAGAGTCTTGGAAAAATGTTCCATATTCTGCAGGCTGGGAATTAATTCAAAATCTCCCGCAGATAAATTAATGGTAACATAGGAATTAATTCAAGATCTCACGCAGAGATCTCCAATTTCTAAAATTCAATCAAAAACTCCCGCAGAGTCTTAGAAAAATGTTCCATATTCTGCAGACTGGGTCCAGGGTCTCCAGATATTTAACCCTTGGTCTTGGTGCAGTTTCTCTCCAAAGATTTCCAAATTTCACTCCAAAATGGCCAAAAATCTAAAATACTCTCCAATAATAACATGTAAACATAGGAATTAATTAGAAAATTGTCACCAGATAATTCAGGAGAATAATTCAAGGCCTAAATAGTCGCCAGATAAACTTCACAAGTTCACAACTTCATGCATCTTTTGCAGACTGGTGGTCACAGGTGGTGCACCGTATTTTAGAAATTAGCACGCCACTCAGCTTTTAGATACTGTTGAATTAGGTATTTAACAAATTAAAAAAATCATTTAAGGTACCTAACAAATTAAAACAAGAATATTGTACCTACATCTCAAGTCATTTCTTAACAGCCCCGAGATTTGTTGCTCTCAATTGCTCAAATGAAATTAAAAAGAACCATGAGTCACTCTCTCAGAAAGAGGGATCATGGTTCTTTTTAATTTCATTTCTCTATCTCCTTCAACTTATCGAAGTCTTGATTCCCTCACAAATGTACCTAAGTGGGAAGAATCATACGCCTCAAGTCTTCACTTTATTAGAAACATGCTTCACAACTTTTCATTTTCAGCGGTTTCCGTCTTTTCATTATTTCCACGTTTCAGTAAATAAAATTTGAAAATAACAAACTAAATACTGTTTATAGAGGCTTATGATTAAGAGTATACATGTAGGAAAATAGTTGTCAAAACCAGGATACAGTAACATCAACAAGGAAAACATCAGGATACAGTCCTGTATCCTGATCAAAACCAGGGTACAGGAACATAAGGATATAGTAACTAGTAGACGACGCAAAAATATGACGTCACCAAAACATCACATTTCTTGTTTGTGACCGAGCAGCTATTTTTTAAGGGTTTCGTGTAAAAGAAAAGCGAAAATTGCGATTGAACCTCAAAGTTGAATATATAAATATAATTTAGATGTGTTTTTATAATTTTATTGTGCATTTCTTTTACTTATCTATAAGAAATAAGGTTTTAAACATATACTACCTAGGAGCCTAAACTAGTGCTAGTTATCTACTAAACTGTAGTTCCTACTAATAACAATTAGGGAATAAAATAATGGAAATACAATTTAACCAATGCTTAGTTAGTAATTGATAAAAAAATTTAAGGGACTAAGTTTAAGTAGGTAGTCACATGATTCAATGTATGGTCAGAGTCATCACTTCCGGTCACGCCGTGGTCACGTCAAACTAAATTTGATGAGCTGATTCCCATACTGTATCCTGATCAAAACCGATAAATAAGTTAAAGTACGTAGGTATGTAGTTTTTTAAAATCTCTTAAAGCGTATAGGGTTCGGCAAAATTACAGCAAAATCTTGTAGTAGACCAGCCTCCTAGTAGACAAACCTCCTATTAGACCAAGATATTTATGAAACAGTACTGGAAAAAAAATTCATACTAGACAAAACAACACGATTTTTGTCACCTGACAGCTATTCTAGTGTGAATATTACAAGGAGTAATAATTTCAATACTAAAGATAAATCTCTAATTTGAATGCTATATTAAATTTAAAGGTAGAGTCTGTGCTATAGTATTTGATGTGAGAAGTTGCAGAAAACTAGATACAGTCAGAGATGGGCGGGATTGTACTTCCCAAGTAACAAGTAAAAGTACTAAGTACCAAGTAAGTACTTCAAGTACTACTTGAAGTACTTTCTAAAAATTACTTTGAATAATTACTTAGAAGTACTTTTTACAAGTACTTGTTACTTCACAAGTAAAAAGTACCTTATAAAGTACATTTTCTCCTTTATAATAAAATGACAGTCAGACTTACGACGATGTCGCTACAGTTGCTAGATGTCGCCAATTGGATTCAAGAGATTCTGATAGATTTGTTCTATAATCTCTGTAAAATTGAATCTTTTTCCTATCTAGAAATGTATTTACAGCACCGTACACTCTAACAAATTGGATAAAAACTGTTTGATTTTAGTGTTGTCAAACAATAAAACCTAGAGTTTGAAGAGCCAAAAGAGGTCCAACATGTTGGAAAATTGTTTGTCAAACTGTAGAATCGAAACTAAGACATTGCGTAATTTTATTTGAAGATGATATTTTATATATTCTGAATTACAATCATGTATATGAGCTATATTGACAAATTGAAAAATAATGCTTATAACTATTTTATGATACCTAGATATCGCAACCAATATTTGCCAAACGCGTACATTGAAAAGAGTCACTGTGATGATGTACTATCAGAGAAAAGAGTCACTGTGATGATGTACTATCAGAGAAAAGAGTCACTGTGATGATGTACTATCAGAGAAAAGAGTCACTGTGATGATGTACTATCAGAGAAAAGAGTCACTGTGATGATGTACTATCATAGAAAAGAGTCACTGTGATGATGTACTATCAGAGAATAGAGTCACTGTGATGATGTACTATCATAGAAAAGAGTCACTGTGATGATGTACTATCAGAGAAAAGAGTCACTGTGATGATGTACTATCAGAGAATAGAGTCACTGTGATGATGTACTATCATAGAAAAGAGTCACTGTGATGATGTACTATCATAGAAAAGAGTCACTGTGATGATGTACTATCAGAGAATAGAGTCACTGTGATGATGTACTATCATAGAAAAGAGTCACTGTGATGATGTACTATCATAGAAAAGAGTCACTGTGATGATGTACTATCAGAGAAAAAAGTCACTGTGATGATTACTGTCAGAGAAAAGAGTCACTGTAATGATGTACTATCAGAGAAAAGAGTCACTGTGATGATGTACTATCAGAGAAAAGAGTCACTGTGATGATGTACTATCATAGAAAAGAGTCACTGTGATGATGTACTATCATAGAAAAGAGTCACTGTGATGATGTACTATCAGAGAAAAAAGTCACTGTGCTGATTACTGTCAGAGAAAAGATTCACTGTAATGATGTACTATCAGAGAAAAGAGTCTTTGTGATGATGTACTATCAGAGAAAAGAGTCACTGTGATGATGTACTATCAGAGAAAAAGAGTCACTGTGATGATGTACTATCAGAGAAAAGAGTCACTGTGATGATGTACTATCAGAGAAAAAGAGTCACTGTGATGTACTATCAGAGAAAAGAGTCACTGTGATGATGTACTATCAGAGAAAAGAGTCACTGTGATGATGTACTATCAGAGAAAAGAGTCACTGTGATGATGTACTATCAGAGAAAAGAGTCACTGTGATGATGTACTATCAGAGAAAAGAGTCACTGTGATGATGTACTATCAGAGAAAAGAGTCACTGTGATGATGTACTATCAGAGAAAAGAGTCACTGTGATGATGTACTGTCAGAGAAAAGAGTCACTGTGATGATGTACTATCAGAGAAAAGAGTCACTGTGAAGATGTACTATCAGAGAAAAGAGTCACTGTGAAGATGTACTATCAGAGAAAAGAGTCACTGTGATGATGTACTATCAGAGAAAAGAGTCACTGTGAAGATGTACTATCAGAGAAAAGAGTCACTGTGATGATGTACTATCAGAGAAAAGAGTCACTGTGATGATGTACTGTCAGAGAAAAGAGTCACTGTGATGATGTACTATCAGAGAAAAGAGTCACTGTGATGATGTACTATCAGAGAAAAGAGTCACTGTGATGATGTACTGTCAGAGAAAAGAGTCACTGTGATGATGTACTATCAGAGTTAACAGTATAAATTATTAGTTTTTAAATTGTACGGTAAATGTACTTGGTACTTCTAAGTACTTTAAAAAGTACTTAGTACTTGTACTTTGAAAGTACTTTTTAATTTGAGTACTTGGGCAACTAATTCAAGTACATTGATTTACGAGTACTTGTACTTAGTACTTAAGTACTTTCGATGTACTTTTCGCCCATATCTGGATACAGTGAATACTATAGTAATTTCATACAATGATAATTTAATTTAAAAAAATATTATATTCATTTTAATTGCAACAAAACAATGCATACTGTTTTTAAATGTGTTTCCCTTCAAAATTGGTATGTTAATCACCAATAATTTGACAATAAAGTTATAAAAACAATAGAGCTATCGAAATATTCTTACTAGACCAAACAAACTTGGAACATAACTCTGGTCTACTACGAGGTTTTGCTGTAGTAATTTTTTAAGTAGTTCCAAAAAATTTGAGGTTACCATATAAATGTGGATATCAAAACATCAAGTACCTACTGACTTAAAAAAGTTGAAAATAAAGTAAATAAATGATGGTATGAGAGTTTAAATATAATTTTTTTGAAGATATCTACTATATTCACTACCTATCGGAAAAATTTCATTTTAAAATCTCTTACTTGACATTCAATCATATGATGTAAGGTAGGCCCCTCTTTTATTTACTTCCTTCTTTTATAAAAACAGTAATAATTGCGAGACATGTCTCGATGTTATTACCATTCGAAGAAAACGGAGACAATTTTTTGTGGTGATTATTTCACAGTAACTACAATAAACATTAATAATATCATTCAGATGAGATTATTTGATGTAATTTGTTCAGAAATTAATTAGTTTTTATTACAGAAGAAATTTCAACAGTGACTATATATAATAGTACATACATGATACCTACATGTATCATGTATGCATAATGTATAATAAACAAGAAATTGTTAATCAAATGCTAAAAGTGATATAGAATAATATAAGAATTAAATATTGATACTTTTCAATGTTACGTTTAATTATTTCATCTCACACTCCCCCAGTGAGATGATTTCAAACTACCAATATAGCAATGATATATTTTTCTTGCGATAGAAGACTGCTGACTGGAGAGTGATTCTCATTTTGACTTTCCAACCATTCTACAAGTTTTTTTTTCATCTCGATAACTAAATTAGCACAACGATATGATACATTTGTAGCAGTCAAGTCAATAGTAGATGGACTTGAATTTGAAATTCTTTATGTTTACCTCTACTTCTTAAAATGTTATCGACTGTAGGCCTGTTTACTGTTTAGGTATAGCTCTCTGGCTATTTCATTAGGAGATTTACTACATTTAACACGGTATATTATTTCTATCTTCTGTTCGCTTCTTTGAACAGTTTTATTGATCTTTATGTGTTTTTCCACTTTTGAAGTCATGATGAAGAGCTGGAAATAAGACGATTAAAACCTAGTAGTTAAATAATAGTAATTATTATATTTTTTATTTTCCTTTATGTGTCCGAAAATGTAGAACCAAACAATAACTTGGAACTTACCCTACTTCCAATTTCGTTAAACAAATTACTTACTGTAACTATAGCTTCTAAGTGAGAGTTGAGCTATGGTTGAATTTTGAAACTTATAATAAATTCATTAATTTTAATTAAATTAACACTATTTAATAGGCTGATAGTTTAACTCTCATTTTCTTTTCATTATAACTCATAGAAAAAGAAAGGTTTCGGACTGAAAATTAGCAAGTTGGAAGTGAAACTGCTATTGTTGAGTTTTGAATATAATTTTTATAAAAGCATTTACAATTAAATAAATGTTAACAAATTTATGGGGTTTGCACAAAAGGATAGAAAACATTAGCCTCATTGATTTAAACAATAAATATATTTGTTTGGAGGGACCTTTAAATTATTAATACCTATAAGTACTCGTTAGTTTAATATATACAGTAGTGGCCAAAATATAAGGGTAGGCAACAACAAGTTATCTAAATCTTTAATATCATAAAAAGTACAAAACACACAATATTGAAATTTTGTACGTATGTATAAATCGAAAAAGCAAGAGTCAACGATTAAAAGACACAAAATTTTCTTTTCTTATGAGTATCTTGGCTAAATAGATGCATGAAATAATTGAATACATGGCTTGATAGGTATCCATAATTATAATATTGTTATAGAAGAATATTTATGGTGACTGTTAGGAATAACAAATTTGATTGGTAACACAAACTTCATAAATTCTAATTATCGAATCAACTATAGTAGAAATTAATAACGATCTCTATTTTTGTAAAAATAGTCATTATTTTGTAAATTTTGTAATAGTAATATCCATATTTGTTCATTTGCAAAGTTAAATCACGCGAAATACATAGCAGATAAAATGAAAAAGTTACTCCTGAGGGTATTGCATGTGAACAAAATCTAAGTAGACTCTAACGTATTATAGAAACATGGGATACCCATTTTTTAAATTTTCATTGGGATGTCCCGTTTTCTGATTGTTAATATTAGTTACAATAATCATAGTCGCATAGTTATTTGAGGATGTTTATCGATAGAGGCAATGCTAATCATTAGGGTTGTGACAATATGAGTTTAAAATCATAGATCCTGAAAATATTATAGATGGATTGAAATAAAGACTATTCAATCGTTCTAAACCAGCGGTATATAGTATTCGATACCATTGTGTTTCGTTTCGTCTATGATATTCTTAGGATCTATGATTTTAAACTATGTACTGTAAAACTCCTGCATGAGTTATGAAGGTCTGCGTTACGAAGCATTCGAGTATTAAAGGACCTGAATTATGAAGTGCACCAAAGTTATTAAGTATTTTCTATGCTTCAATTATAGAAAACAATATATGTCAAGTATTTTGTCCTAGTTATCCCTCAAAGACAATAGTTTTCTCCAAGATTTTAATCATAGAAAATATTTAGTGCACCTGAGTTATGAAGTGGCTCTGAGTTATGAATACTTCATAACTCAGGAATTTCACTGTATTTGTAGGGAATTTTTCTTGAAATTTATATTCAAGATAAAAGTGACTTGCATTCAGATTTATATTTATCATAATGTAGTTATAATTTATTTACCGTAAATGATGGTACGTTTCCAATGAATTTAAATTTGATATCAATATTTATGTGTATCAATTATTAGAGATTTGATAATTTGGCACACTATGATATAACTAAATTATAATTGTAATGAATTGATGTTTATTTTAACTTGTGAACATAGGTATAGTTTATCTTAAAGTAATTAACTTTTTCCAACAATTGTTTACTTCCATTATTGGTATATTTTAAAATCGTGAAATAATAGCAGAAAAAATAAATCATGTTATATTCATATAATTCATAATACATAAGGAATACATCTCTTTAATGATATTCAAATAAGTTCATGTGGGAATGTATTCTTATGAATAATATCTATTTTTAGTTAATACGTATCAATAATAAATTATTGTTCAGCGTATACGTCATTTTAGTACAGAATATATGAGAATTAATTTATGAGATGAGAAATTATAATATTTAATTCTTTTTTAAATAAATACAACAAGATGCTCGATCATTGTTACGATGATTTATCATGAAAATTAAATACATAATAGAAATTGAATTATTTTTTTAAATCATAAATTATGAGTGACAACTATGATTTAATTCGAAATGTTGTTCGAATCTGATGTCGGTAACTATCGTTTGAAAAAAGATATTAAGACTCCCACTCGCAGTTGAAAGCAAAATCTTCTAATATTAAATTCACTTAATATTATATTATCATGAAGATCAAATATAGTGAACTATATAACGCCACTGCAACTTCAGAAATATGATGCACACATAAGAAAATGACGAATTAAATTAGAAAATATATATAAATAATTAACAAATGAATTGAAAGAAAGCATTTTGTGTTTTTGTTAATGAATTGTAGGTCTCATTGCAAGCGTTGACCAATAGGAGCTCTGATTGAAAATTAGGCTCATTTGCCGCCAAATTAACCGTACTGATTGGCTAATAAAGCACCCGCTTCAATTGTGTTCTGTGTGCGCATTCACGGTGCACAGTAATCTACATAATCGTTAGAATACCTGGCTAATACTGAATAATTACACAGGTACATATAATATAAACACTGAAATCTTATTCCCTCGTTCACCAGGTCCTTATTTATTCATATATCAAACTATGAAAGTATGCTCTCATAATTTAATCTGAGGAAATATTCTTTATCATCCTGGCACTAAACTTCGTATTCCCTCCAGTGTACGCAGTGGGAGAATATCAAACTCTTATGGGATATTTTTTCGTGATTATTAGAATGTAGTCTCGAAAACAGATCAGAGAGAACATTATATCAAGAATTCTTATATCTATCTTACTTATTCAAAATACACAAGACATGCTAGTCTGGTTAGAAGGACAAAGCAAGATAAGTGAAGCTTTTCAAGAAAGTCACCAGCGAGAAAATTCAACAGGTTTGTCTACAAATCATTAGCCAAAGCGAGTCTGTAGAAACTTATTTGGCATTTGGAAACCAGTTTCTCCAGCTAATGATTTGCTAACAAACATTTTTCTCTCCAGCCTCGGCAATCATATGACTCGTTATCATACAATATACTTTTAACAGAAAAAAGCAATCCGTGAAGCGACCTATGAAGACATTATGATCTTTACTTCAATAAGGTTAATATAATTCCATATTCATATTTAGATTTGGTCAAAAAGTATTATATTTATTTTCTGTATTTAATCTACCGAATTGGATTGAAGCGGAATAAAATAATGTTGCGTATTTACTTTAAACTCTTTTAGAAGGAGTCCAAATGCAACAGCTTGACGAAATATTAATTTTCCTAATGCTTTGATAAACACTTTTCTCTCTTCTCAAATAGAAAAGGGAAAACTTTGTCTAAGAGAGCACGAGAGTACAGTTACTATCAAATTTGTCTTCCATTTTGTAGTGATGGAAGCGTGCGACTGTACCTTTACGCTTACGTGAGAACTCGAGGAGAACCTGTGGCCAACTTGCAAGAATGGAATGTTGTTCAGAACTCATCACCTTAGGCACTATTTATGACCGAAGTTAAACGAGCTGCAGAGAGGTTAAGCATCCAAAATGTTGTGTTAGAAAAAGCTTTCCTGTGAAGAATATTCATGCAATAGATACTATATTATGAAAAATTGAGTGGTATCTTGGTAGGTCCAATAATTTACTTATAAAACACCAACCAATTTGTTATTTATTGTATAGATGATAAGAGTAGGACTATTCAAATTGAACCATAATCTAATAACTAGATTGAAGAGATTGGTAAGCAGAGTTAAAGACAACAGAATTTGAGAACAAAGAAGAAGCATGAAAGATCAACCTGAATGTCCTAAAATCTAGTCCAGATAAATGATCCAAAAAGCCATTTAATATTGACATTTTTTGCCGAAGAGTTTTGGTCTCCAGCCAATAAATCAAAAAGTTTAGTGCCTTTTTCTTCCTCTGGTCTCTGGGGAATCGCTTGCTTTCCGATATTGGAAGCTTCTGGAAGCTTCTCGGGGAAGAGTACTTTTTGCTGTTTCTAAAGAGGTGAAGAACCAAATAATTTTTCATGATTGATGAATTCCTACTACTTTTGCAAGGAAAATATGCAAATGAAGCGTGCGTATAAAACTTAGAACTCATTTCCAGGCTCATAATTCTGACCCGAAAACATTTCTGATCTTCCTCATAAAATATATATGAATGTTCATTATGAATAAGTTTAGAAAGTAACCTGAAAGCGTGGAATATTTGTTGCATCTCAAAGGCAAATGCTTGTCGCCAGTTTAGTAAATACAGTATGAAGGTCAAAAAGCGGAAGAAGAAATGTTTACAGTCTGTAATATGCGGACTCAACTGTTAGGTATAATATACAAACATATATTCGTATATCGTGTCTTCAAGTTTGCAAACTTTGCTGTCTCTGAAGGGATATAAATTACTGGCATGTAAAGTTAGACTACTTTAACCTGGAAATATGGAGGCTGGTACACTCTAATAGAAGTACAAATTGTCGTATTTGTGTGCTTTGGCTTACAGTGCGCATGCATTGACTATTTAAAAAAGGATAAACTTGCCTTCCACGAAGTCTCATTTGTGCAATTCATTACAAATAAGAAATTTATCCTATCATTCCCATCATTTTCTTTATCTGTTGAGCAAATTACTCCTTGAAAGTTCTATGTAAAAATTAGTTCTTCAATCATTGTTAGCTGACAATTTTATTTCCTCCACGCAACTTACGCGACAAAAAACAAATAGTATTGCTCGTTTGCTCTAATATTCCGCAATCCTAACGGACATTGCCTCTAATTCACAGACTCATTCCACACGAAATATCCTTAAAAAACAAACAAAGAATGTCTCAGTGCCATTATAGAAAATAAAAAGATTTTCCCGAAACTCAACTGCTACAATAACGGATTTAACCCAATGGATATAGACGAGAAAACATAGGCCCACTTCATCAGCAAAATAATTACTAACTCATATCTACATTGAATCCTAACTATTTTATATAACACTTGCTTTATATGTTCTACGCTGAAATGAAAAGTCTCCCGATATAAAATAGCGTCAGTTTTACACGTTATCCTGAATTATTTTTAATTGCTTTCTGCTAAATATGGTCTTCCTAATGACATGCCAGTCAGATTTTGGAGAACTATAAAAATTGAACACTTTTTCATACCAGATTTACGTCAAATAAAGTTAGAGAGAAACGACGGAAAATATGAAAGGGAACTTGCATTGTACGAAGATCGACAGATGAAGTAATGAAGAAAGTTAAAATTGATTGGCAGAGTGCTTGTTTGTGACCATATTTGTTACGAACTTTGGGCTATAATGAGAAGAAGACATTTCTATGATGATAAAGCTGTACAGCTTTTAATGAGAAAGATGCATAGGTACAACAATACTATTACTATGACTGTAGGATGAATAGTACTAGTTAGGATGGTATGAAGATATTAATTAGATATATTCAGTTATGCATGATATATTAGATATATTCAGTTATGCATGATAAATTAGATATATTCAGTTATACATGATATATTAGATATATTCAGATATATGATGTATTCTGTAGGTGATGAATAAACGTATATTTAGTAAACCGATTGGAAATAACCAAATTAGGTTACAAAACTGAATATGTATTCAAAGCAGAAATTTGTTACTAAACGGTGTGGCCATTTTCATGTGATTGTTTTTAAGTCGAATGAAGTATTTTACTCCAGAAATTAAGTTTATCTCGCTTGAATCAATGTAGGATGAGTTACGAATTATCGGTTGCTTTCACATCTTCGGTCATATAACAAAAACAATATGATAAATATAATTATAGAAAAACCATATGTGTAGTAATTAAAATTAAATAATAATTAATACTATATAGTTTTTTCTCACATGACTGAAGATATGAAACCGACCGATAATTCGTAACTTCCCCAAATGTGTATTTTATTATCATATTGGCCAAATTGTCATCACATATGAACGTTTCGATTTTCGATGAACGTTTCGACCATGTGCCGTACATACACGTTATACAATTCAGCTTGGTTTTCTTTTAATGTTAAAATTACATAAAATCATTTTAGTTATACTGGCCCTTCAAAGGTATATATATTTACTCATCAAGAAGTACTAACTTATATCAACTTCACAGCCGTAAATATCTGAATATTCTAATGCCTGAATTAATAAAATAAACAGTCTTCGTAGATTTACTTGCATTTTAGTACTAGAGATAACAAAACATTAGTGTCAATATCCGTAGATTTGATAATATTTAACAGCATGTATTAATAAAACACTTGTTTGAATCTCCGTAGATTTATGTACATTTAAAGGTTGAGATAATAAAACACTTGTTTGAATCTCCGTAGATTTATGTACATTTAAAGGTTGAGATAATAAAACACTTGTTTGAATCTCCGTAGATTTATGTACATTTAAAGGTTGAGATAATAAAACACTTGTTTAAATCTCCGTAGATTTATGTACATTTAAAGGTTGAGATAAAAAAAACACTTGTATAAATCTCCGTAGATTTATGTACATTTAAAGGTTGAGGTAATAAAACACTTGTTTGAATCTCCGTAGACTTTTGAAATTTGAATCTCTGCAATCTAAATGGCAATGACTTTCATTATTCAGTTTATTTAAAAAAATGTTTTTTTATTTTACCATGTCTATATTTCACTTAATTATGTTTCAAATAAAACAGTAACTCAAGAAAATGATCCAAATATATTATCTAAATGAAAGAGTTTCTTTAATGGAGACTGATTAAAGTGATTGGTATAAGTATTAAATAGAAAAATAGAACTAAAGTTCTATTTTTTAAGCTATAATCTGCACATATCAGCCAGCACATATGTAAATATTACCCTGGTGACAATGCAATTAAATTACATAGTTTTAAACCACGAAAACAATGAGACTACTGCAAACAATACTACCTCGTTTTTCTTCATAGAGTCTAGCATCATTTTGCTGATATCTTTAGCTGTGTCTGATAAATTGCCTGAATTACTGTTGATATTTGAGGCAGAGGGAGTTAGAAATACTCTTTACTTTTTCATTGCAGTGAAAAGTGGAAAAGAAACAGGAGATAATTGTAACTGTACAGGTAGCCTTAGTGCTATTCTGTCCCTTATGTACACTGTACAATATACCGTACCTTCTGTTTGCTGCACCCTGTACCTTCTGTCTACTGTACCTTCTGTTCACTGTATCTTCTGTCTACAGTACCTTCTGTTCACTGTACCTCTAGATCACTGTACCTTCTGTTCACTGTACCTCTAGTTCACTGTACCTTCTGTTCACTGTACCTTCTGTTCACTGTACCTTCTGTTCACTGTACCTCTAGTTCACTGTACCTTCTGTTCACTGTACCTTCTGTTCACTGTACCTTCTGTTCACTTTATATCTAGTTCACTGTACCTTCTGTTCACTGTATCTTTAGTTCACTGTACCTTCTGTTCACTGTACCTTCTGTTCACTGTACCTTCTGTTCACTGTACCTTCTGTTCACTGTACTTTCTGTTCATTGTACCTTCTGTTCACTGTACCTTCTGTTCACTGTACCTTCTGTTCACTGTACCTTCTGTTCACTGTACTTTCTGTTCACTGTACCTTCTGTTCACTGTACCTCTAGTTCACTGTACCTTCTGTTCACTGTACCTTCTGTTCACTGTACTTTCTGTTCACTGTACCTTCTGTTCACTGTACCTTCTGTTCACTGTATTCTGTACCTAAATTAGCAATAAATTGGTAAATTGGTGAGTGGAAGCAAATGAGCCCATGCTGTGGATTGAAGAGAGAGGGGGGGGGGAGGATGTTGGGTAGAGTAGGAAAGGTTCACTCAAACAATTAAGAAGAGACAAGATGTTATGCACAGTATAATAGTAATAAGGAGAGGGGAAGTAAAACATATCAATCAGTAAAATGGTACATTTTGAGATGGAAAATAGTACATTTTGGCTGTAGATTTGTACATTTTTTTCTAAACGAGTAGTTATTAGTGGTTAAATTGTTGATTTTAGTATTAAATGTGTATTTTTTAGTCGTAAAAGTGTATAGTTTTCAGTAGAATATATTAACGATTATTTATAATTGTATTACAAAAGTGTAATTATTTTCTTTTCAAATAAAGATCGAATAATGGAAGAGGGAAATTTTTCTCTTGCTCTTATTTATCAGTTTTCCTGTGAACAAATATAAATGATAAAAAGATAGAAATAAACAAGGTATTAAATATATTTAGAAATAAAATATCTCCAATTATTTAAACTATATATGTAGCACATATTTTATATATAACTTACACTTTAATTATTCACAATAAGTTGTATAAAAGCTCTCCCGCGGATCTAACTTAAAAATATAATTAAATACATCTAATAACCATAAAAGAACTTAAATCATTTAAACCATAATTTCTTTCTACGAATAATAAATTACACTTAAATTATTCACTATATAAAAAGCTCTCCTGCGTATCTATCTTATTTATTAGTGCTTTTCTAAAGAGACATTCATCGTTATTTGACTTCCTTCTATTTCAAATAAACGAAAGAAGTCCCAAATGAAAGTTAAATCGAGCACTCTGAATTTCAGAGCAGTCACTTGTTTATTTCTATCGATTGGTGGAGTAGTTTGGGAGAATTTCTTAGAAGAACATTGAAGAAGTGACCTTTGTGTGGAGGCATTTGGATATAATTATTATATAATGATCTATATCTGACACATTGGTATTATAGTATTACATGCAACAAGTGTCCCTATATTGTTGTGTATTAATATTATACCTATAGGTTATTTATAGATATGTAAGAGGTTAGTTAATTCAATATTAGGAGATTTTGGTCAAACGTTATACAGTAGCGGACAAAATATAAGGGTAGGTAGGCTAAGTTATCTAAATCTTAAATTTCATAAAAAGTACACAACACACATTATTGAAATTTTGAACGTATTTTCATATAGAGCTCATATCTATTCGTGTGAAATTTCAAAGCATTTGGACAAATATTCTAGGAATAGTTCCATATTTTACTTCAAACACTAAATTTTGCTCTGGTCAAAAGTTAAGGGTAACCATC
>CANNZV010000053.1:226387-252176 GCA_947561585.1 Caprella mutica
CTCTGATAGTACATCATCACAGTGACTCTTTTCTCTGATAGTACATCATCAAAGTGACTCTTTTTCTCTGATAGTACATTATCACAGTGACTCTTTTCTCTGATAGTACATCATCACAGTGACTCTTTTCTCTGATAGTACATCATCACAGTGACTCTTTTCTCTGATAGTACATCACCACAGTGACTGTTTTTTTTTATCACTTTTATATTCAAGAAAAGTTGTCCTGACTCCTTTCTATTTCCTAAAGAACATAATATTATATACATGTTTGTCAAATGAATGCAAGTCCTAAGATGTTCATTTTAATGACATTCTTTTTTACCTTAGAAGATGGCGTGGAAAGTTATATTTGCATTTAATTCCAGTGCATTAGGACTGTACTAAATTTTAATTGCTTTGAAGCATGATATTTATATAAATATAACTGCTGAATGAATAAGGATATTTATATCTTCACAGGTAACTTCAAAGTCGAAGTTGGCTAAATTCTCATCAAATGGTAGAAAAGACTAGCAACATCTCCCTCCCCATCATTTCAATTTGGATAGGCGCATCACTTTTCAATGGCGCTCTGATAAATGTTCGTTAAAACTCACTATCAGAGAACCGAAAGTGTAACATCTACCGGCCCAAATCTCCCGAAGTCTTTATGTAGGTATGCGCGTTTTCATCAATTTCATCAGTTTTTATTAATGTTTTTAAGGGAGGTTTAATATTCCGCTGCAGTGGGGAGAGCTGTGAGTATTAGACGGACCAAACACTTCAAAAGAGAACCTTTAATCTGCCATTTTAATTTGGGACTTGGAGATGCACCATGTTATAAAAAAGAGGGAGTGGAGTGGAGAGATGGAGTGGAGTGGAGAGATAGAGTGGAGAGGGAGAGATGGAGTGGAGAGGGAGAGAGATGGAGTGTAGATATGGAGTGGAGAGAGATGGAGTGGAGAGATGGAGTGGAGAGGGAGAGAGATGGAGTGGAGAGATGGAGTGGAGAGGGAGAGAGATGGAGTGGAGAGATGGAGTGGAGTGTGGAGAGATGGAGTGGAGTGGAGAGATGGAGTGGAGGGAGAGAGATGGAGTGGAGAGATGGAGTGGAGTGTGGAGAGATGGAGTGGAGTGGAGAGATGGAGTGGAGGGAGAGAGATGGAGTGGAGGGAGAGAGATGGAGTGGAGGGAGAGAGAGGGAGTTGAGAGATGGAGTTGAGAGATGGAGTGGAGGGAGAGAGATGGAGTGGAGGGAGAGAGAGGGAGTTGAGAGATGGAGAGAGAGATGGAGAGGAGGAGAGAGATGGAGCGGAGGGAGAGAAATGGAGCGGAGAGGGAGTGGAGAGGACGGAGTGGAGAGGGAGAGATGGAGTGGGAGAGAAAGAATGGAGAGAGAGTGATGGAGTAGAGAGATAGAATGGAGAGGGAGTGGAGAGGGAGAGAAGGCATGATGAGGGAGCGATGCAGAGAGCGGAGAGGGAGAGATGGAGTGGAGAGGGAGAGATGTAGTGGAGAGGGAGAGATGGAGTGGAGAGGGAAATGGAAGGGAGAGAAAAGAATGGTGATGGAAATAAATAAAAGTGATGACCACTGTGAATTTTCTTCAGTAATTCATTCTTATTTTATTTGTAAACACATGTGAATTTATTTATCTGTCCTTCACTGGATTTTTCCTACTGGATGTCTAACTGACTAGAAATCAAATTAGAAATAAAAACATTCTCCCTATATATTCTCTATTTTCTTTTGTAGGTAGCAAAATATTTACATATGGTTTGTAACAATTTTACGAACGTATGTCAGCAAAACATCTTCAATTTTCCTAGTGTGGAATTTTCCCAGGTGGATTTTTCTTGGCGGAATTTTCAACGTTGATTGCAAAATTTTCTGTTTTAATTGATAAATTGTAAATAAATTTTCTAAACTATGAAATAACTATTAAAAAATTTTAATAGCATATATACATATATATTTTGCATATGAGATCGTAAATGTGGTACCAATCGAAAACCAGGAAGACCACCAATATAAATTATTGCTGAATAAATTTAAAATTTAACATTATATTTTTGCATAATGGGAGAATTGAAGGTAAATTATAACATTTATCAGATGTAAAACCTAATTGGTAAATAAATGATATAATATTAGGATATAGTAGGGATTCTTAACATTATTGGAGCTACTAAACTAAACTCCACTTGTTTCATAGACATACATGCATTCATCGAGACCTTGGTACTTTGTTTGTGTTTTATTCTTTTAAATTTTAACCTCTGTTTATGACTATGTAAATTGTATTGGTGTGTAAACTGTACCACGCATTATTTGCACGCAAAATTATTGTTCTTTGAAGATGAAATTTTTTTCTATAAAAACATAATGACCAAACCGATGGACCTCTGAAAGTGACTCAACGAACCAGTGTGGGTCAACCTAACACAGGTTAGATAGAAAAAGGTTTTGTAACTATTCAAGAATTAATTAATGCGAATACATTATAAAGTTAGTTTTTCTCTTATGTATCATTTAAATGAAACTTGTTAAAGTCCAACATGTTATAGTTACATTAGAAATTTTATTTTAAAAATAAAATTGCATCGCATAATTTAAATTTCTAATTTACTTTCTACCAATTTAAACATAGAAATTTGTATACCACAGGAAAAATTCCGCTTGGGAAAATTCCATACTGGGAAAATTTCCACTGGGGAAAAATTCCTGTCACCGTTATTTACTACTTTTTCACGTATGAATCAGAAAAAATGTGGAAATGTATGTTTTACAACGTTTTGGAACATGTTGGTACATGTTAAAAGTGTAGAGACGAATACTATGAAAAATGGAAATAAGTTTCGAAAGAAACTATAATATACTTCACTTTAGTGGAATAATAATAATAATTTTATAACAGACAGAAAGTTAAGGATTGAATACGGATCCGAAATAATTTTCTACGGCCACATCAAACAGATTTCTTTTTGGATTTTCAAGTAAGAAAATGTGCATTTCATGAGTATTTTAGGGCCAAAACATAAAAATAAACATATTTTAATATAAAAGATAATAATAAATGATAATAATAAATGATAACTAATGATATACACATACAACTGTCACATATGCAAAATAATTTACACACACACACTGATACACACGTTCACACACGTTCACACACACTCGCTTACAATCGTAGGGAAACTTATAATACACTGGGGAACAATATTCCAGATTTTTATGACGTCATACTTGAAAAACTGAATCTGATAGACAGTTTTATGAATTAAAAGGATATTCATATTCAAATAGGCTCCGACCTTGTTCAGTAATCATATCCTTGATAACTTCTTTTTACACTACGTGTTTCCTTTTTAGATTACTGTTTATTGTTTATACATATTTTAACTACCAAAATTCACCAAAATCATTTAGAATTTATACATAAATTATATGAAGTAAAAAGAAAGGATTAGAAGAGGTATTTTCAAATTTAAATGTCAATCTTTTTAAAGGAAATTAAAATGGAGAAACTAAAGTGTATGTATAAGTACCGCTACCTAAACTATATTTAAATAGCATGAATTAGGATACTAAATAGTGAGTATAAGTACCACTAACTAAACTATATTTAAATAGCATGAATTAGGATACTAAAGAGTGAGTATAAGTACCACTACCTAAACTATATTTAAATAGCATGAATTAGGAAACTAAAGAGTGAGTATAAGTACCACTACCTAAACTATATTTAAATAGCATGAATTAGGAATCTAAAGAGTGAGTATAAGTACCACTACCTAAACTATATTTAAATAGCATGAATTAGGAATCTAAAGAGTGAGTATAAGTACCACTACCTAAACTATATTTAAATAGCATGAATTAGGAAACTAAAGAGTGAGTATAAGTACCACTACCTAAACTATATTCAAATAGCATGAATTAGGAATCTTAAGAGTGAGTATAAGTACCACTACCTAAACTATATTTAAATAGCATGAATTAGGAATCTAAAGAGTAGGTATAAGTACCACTACCTAAACTATATTTAAATAGCATGAATTAGGAAACTAAAGAGTGAGTATAAGTACCACTACCTAAACTATATTTAAATAGCATGAATTAGGAAACTAAAGAGTGAGTATAAGTACCGCTACCTAAACTATATTTAAATAGCATGAATTAGAAAACTAAATAGTGAGTATAAGCACCGCTACCTAAACTATATTTAAATAGCATGAATTAGGAAACTAAAGAGTGAGTATAAGTACCACTACCTAAACTATATTTAAATAGCATGAATTAGGAATCTTAAGAGTGAGTATAAGTACCACTACCTAAACTATATTTAAATAGCATGAATTAGGAATCTTAAGAGTGAGTATAAGTACCACTACCTAAACTATATTTAAATAGCATGAATTAGGAAACTAAAGAGTGAGTATAAGTACCGCTACCTAAACTATATTTAAATAGCATGAATTAGGAATCTAAAGTGTATGTATAAGTACCACTACCTAAACTATATTTAAATAGCATGAATTAGGAAACTAAGGAGTGAGTATAAGTACCGCTACCTAAACTATATTTAAATAGCATGAATTAGGAATCTAAAGTGTATGTATAAGTACCACTACCTAAACTATATTTAAATAGCATGAATTAGGAAACTAAAGAGTGAGTATAAGTACCGCTACCTAAACTATATTTAAATAGCATGAATTAGGAATATAAAGTGTATGTATAAGTACCACTACCTAAACTATATTTAAATAGCATGAATTAGGAAACTAAAGAGTGAGTATAAGTACCGCTACCTAAACTATATTTAAATAGCATGAATTAGGAAACTAAAGAGTGAGTATAAGTACCGCAACCTAAACTATATATAAATAGCATGAATTAGGAAACTAAAGAGTGAGTATAAGTACCGCTACCTAAACTATATTTAAATAGCATGAATTAGGAAACTAAAGAGTGAGTATAAGTACCACTACCTAAACTATATTTAAATAGCATGAATTAGGAAACTAAAGAGTGAGTATAAGTACCGCTACCTAAACTATATTTGAATAGCATGAATTAGGAATCTAAAGTGTATGTATAAGTACCACTACCTAAACTATATTTAAATAGCATGAATTAGGAAACTAAAGAGTGAGTATAAGTACCGCTACCTAAACTATATTTAAATAGCATGAATTAGGAATCTAAAGTGTATGTATAAGTACCACTACCTAAACTATATTTAAATAGCATGAATTAGGAAACTAAAGAGTAGGTATAAGTACCACTACCTAAACTATATTTAAATAGCATGAATTAGGAAACTAAAGAGTGAGTATAAGTACCACTGCCTAAACTATATTTAAATAGCATGAATTAGGAAACTAAAGTGTATGTATAAGTACCACTACCTAAACTATATTTAAATAGCATGAATTAGGAAACTAAAGAGTAGGTATAAGTACCACTACCTAAACTATATTTAAATAGCATGAATTAGGAAACTAAAGAGTGAGTATAAGTACCACTACCTAAACTATATTTAAATAGCATGAATTAGGAAACTAAAGAGTAGGTATAAGTACCACTACCTAAACTATATTCAAATAGCATGAATTAGGAAACTAAAGAGTGAGTATAAGTACCACTACCTAAACTATATTTAAATAGCATGAATTAGGAAACTAAAGAGTGAGTATAAGTACCACTACCTAAACTATATTTAAATAGCATGAATTAGGAAACTAAAGAGTAGGTATAAGTACCACTACCTAAACTATATTTAAATAGCAAGAATTAGGAAACTAAAGAGTGAGTATAAGTACCACTACCTAAACTATATTTAAATAGCATGAATTAGGAATCTTAAGAGTGAGTATAAGTACCACTACCTAAACTATATTTAAATAGCATGAATTAGGAAACTAAAGAGTAGGTATAAGTACCACTACCTAAACTATATTTAAATAGCATGAATTAGGAAACTAAAGAGTAGGTATAAGTACCACTACCTAAACTATATTTAAATAGCATGAATTAGGAAACTAAAGAGTGAGTATAAGTACCACTACCTAAACTATATTTAAATAGCATGAATTAGGAAACTAAAGAGTGAGTATATGTACCACTACCTAAACTATATTTAAATAGCATGAATTAGGAAACTAAAGAGTGAGTATAAGTACCACTACCTAAACTATATTTAAATAGCATGAATTAGGAAACTAAAGAGTGAGTATAAGTACCACTACCTAAACTATATTTAAATAGCATGAATTAGGAAACTAAAGAGTGAGTATAAGTACCACTACCTAAACTATATTTAAATAGCATGAATTAGGAAACTAAAGAGTGAGTATAAGTACCACTACCTAAACTATATTTAAATAGCATGAATTAGGAAACTAAAGAGTGAGTATAAGTACCACTACCTAAACTATATTTAAATAGCATGAATTAGGAAACTAAAGAGTGAGTATAAGTACCACTACCTAAACTATATTTAAATAGCATGAATTAGGAAACTGAAGAGTGAGTATAAGTACCGCTACTTAAACTATATTTAAATAGCATGAATTAGGAAACTAAAGAGTAGGTATAAGTACCACTACCTAAACTATATTTAAATAGCATGAATTAGGAAACTAAAGAGTGAGTATAAGTACCACTACCTAAACTATATTTAAATAGCATGAATTAGGAAACTAAAGAGTGAGTATATGTACCACTACCTAAACTATATTTAAATAGCATGAATTAGGAAACTAAAGAGTGAGTATAAGTACCACTACCTAAACTATATTTAAATAGCATGAATTAGGAAACTAAAGAGTGAGTATAAGTACCACTACCTAAACTATATTTAAATAGCATGAATTAGGAAACTAAAGAGTGAGTATAAGTACCACTACCTAAGCTATATTTAAATAGCATGAATTAGGAAACTAAAGAGTGAGTATAAGTACCACTACCTAAACTATATTTAAATAGCATGAATTAGGAAACTAAAGAGTGAGTATATGTACCACTACCTAAACTATATTTAAATAGCATGAATTAGGAAACTAAAGAGTGAGTATAAGTACCACTACCTAAACTATATTTAAATAGCATGAATTAGGAAACTAAAGAGTGAGTATAAGTACCACTACCTAAACTATATTTAAATAGCATGAATTAGGAAACTAAAGAGTGAGTATAAGTACCACTACCTAAACTATATTTAAATAGCATGAATTAGGAAACTAAAGAGTGAGTATAAGTACCACTACCTAAACTATATTTAAATAGCATGAATTAGGAAACTAAAGAGTGAGTATAAGTACCACTACCTAAACTATATTTAAATAGCATGAATTAGGAAACTGAAGAGTGAGTATAAGTACCGCTACTTAAACTATATTTAAATAGCATGAATTAGGAAACTAAAGAGTAGGTATAAGTACCACTACCTAAACTATATTTAAATAGCATGAATTAGGAAATTAAAGTGTGAGTATAAGTACCACTACCTAAACTATATTTAAATAGCATGAATTAGGAAACTAAAGAGTGAGTATAAGTACCACTACCTAAACTATATTTAAATAGCATGAATTAGGAAACTAAAGAGTGAGTATAAGTACCGCTACTTAAACTATATTTAAATAGCATGAATTAGGAAACTAAAGAGTAGGTATAAGTACCACTACCTAAACTATATTTAAATAGCATGAATTAGGAAACTAAAGAGTGAGTAGTATAAGTACCACTACCTAAACTATATTTAAATAGCATGAATTAGGAAACTAAAGAGTGAGTATAAGTACCACTACCTAAACTATATTTAAATAGCATGAATTAGGAATCTTAAGAGTGAGTATAAGTACCACTACCTAAACTATATTTAAATAGCATGAATTAGGAAACTAAAGAGTAGGTATAAGTACCACTACCTAAACTATATTTAAATAGCATGAATTAGGAATCTAAAGAGTAGGTATAAGTACCACTACCTAAACTATATTTAAATAGCATGAATTAGGAAACTAAAGAGTAGGTATAAGTACCGCTACCTAAACTATATTTAAATAGCATGAATTAGGAAACTAAAGAGTGAGTATAAGTACCGCTACCTAAACTATATTTAAATAGCATGAATTAGGAAACTAAAGAGTGAGTATAAGTACCACTACCTAAACACAGAACAGTCCAAAAGATTATGGCTGAGTGTGCCAGTAAGCTACTCCGTGCAAATGTATTCTTAGAACCTTTTAGCCCATTCTGGCGATGTCCTGTCGATATTCAAGGCATAAAGAAAGTAGTGTACATCCGGCACACTGAGTCAATATTCCCACCAGAGAAAAGAGAATGCATAAACATTTTGAAATTTAACCGATAGAACGGTACGTGAAAGGGGCAGCCTTTACAGTAAAGAGTGCGCCTTTTTCTGCAGATGGATGCTTTCACAGTGCATTGGTGCATTGACAAGGGGCAGATAAATATGCATTGCTGCACTATGTGGTTATAAATTGCCTAATGGAGTTACCGTCTATAGTATATTTGCATCATAAATTCATCTCAGGTTTGGTATAACATTACCATTGTTTTAGAGCCTATTTTCCATTTATATTATATTTTTAAATATTTTTTTTTTACAATTTTTGTTAATTAGATAATTCTGAAAAATAATGGAGATTATATGAAGGATACGACTAGTTTTCTTTCAGTTCAATTTTGATCTGCAATAATTAATTAGAACGAAAAATTCTATTCATTATAAGTTAAATCTCTAAGAGTTACATCATAATATACATTGATTAATTATTCTTACCCACAAATTTAATTACTTGAAAGATCACTGCTTGATATAAACAGTAAATTTTATCTAAAATTTAATCAGTTATTCATATTTTTAAAATGAAACTGAAGCTATGTTTCAACAACCTAGATATTAATTATATTCTTTTAGAAAAAATATTTAACAATTTTAGAAAATACCTACTATTATTTACTATTTATTTCCATCCAATTCACTTCTATACAATTCTAGCTGTATATAATATATAAAATGAATATAATTATTCAATTTGAATTTCATAATTTCCATTTCTTGAAATAATAAATTCCCTCTCCCCCCTATTTCATTCTTTCACAATATCTCCCCCATAACAAGTCATTCCTCATAGACCCCCCTCCCCCTTCCACAGATCCCCCAAGCACCCCAAACCCCCCCCCCCCCCTCTTCATTACAGTGTTCGCTGTTTACCTTTTCATTAGAGTCTTTCTCCCGATAGTCTGTTCTTCTTGTTCCACCACCACACAGTCAATAATGACTCACTTATTGGAAAGCGAAGATGCTCTAAGTAGTTAAAACATCGATCTTTGGAGGGGGGTGGACTCTGCTATATAATATAGTATACAAATGTACCGTATGTACCTACCGCAAAAGAGTACACTCGATTTCATAATGAAATAAGCTTATTATTATAAATAGAAATATGTTTATGTAGTAGTACATATCTTTAATATGTTTTTATATTATTTAGTCATTGATATGCTAACAAATTCTTGTGAATTAAAAAAATTTCGCTGGAGTTTCCGAGCATATTTATAAATAAATAATATGAATACCTTATATTAAAGATACGGACTACTATATACATAAGCATATTTCTATTTATACCTAGCTAATTCAATTTTATACAATAGAGTGTACTTTTTTGTGGCACGTATTTTAAATCTAACTATTATGTATCTTCTTCACTATAATAAGAGCTGCGAACGTCTGTCCGTCCGTCCGTCTGTCTGTCCGTATGTCACACTTTTATTAGAAAACGAATATTAAAAAGAAAAAGATACCACCATTCTTTACTGATTTTGTGGAAGTATAATGATTTATCCAGATCATATTATTGATTAATATTACAATGGATATATAGGACAAATTAGTTGAAATTTAATCTTGCCGAAATATCAACATTTAATATCATAAAAATAATTAAGTTGCGTAATATTTTTCAATGTAAAAACTTCCTTTCCAACATTCTAGAAAATTATTTTAATATATTTATGCAGATGACCTTCTCTGTAGACTGAATAAACTAATTTTTCGAAAGCTAGGAGCCTAATAAATTATCATTGCTGTGTCATATTATATGTATAGAATAAGTTACAAATTATCGGTCGTTTCACATTTTCGATCATATAAAAAAAAACGATATAATGATTATTATTCAATTTTTATCTTCACCTAAATAAAATTATTTTTATTTATTATTATATCGTTTTTCTTTGTACAACCGAAGATGTGAAAACGCCCGATAATTCGTAACACAACCTATCCCAATACACAAATATACCAAGAAGTCCCTATCACTGTGATAATATCTTTATTCCTATATTCAGTATAACCGTATAGCATTTTTTTTAGCTCCTAGTCCAGTTTCACAAAAGGAAAATTTCATAAAGAGAAAAAGAAGAACAATCAAAATTTTGAATTCAAAATCCAATTCTGTCTTCCCATCTGCAAATTAATGGGAAAAACTTTTAATCTGAATTACCTTACTTTTGATTGTGACTGGTCGTTACAATAGTACGACCTAGAAAACTTGAAACATAATTCACTTCAAATCAAAATCCAATGCTGATTCTATTTTGTATTTATTTATTGCATATGGTGTGCAGACGCTTCGTCAAAAAACATTTCATCGAAGAAACGAGCGGATGCAACAAACTTTATTTATTTTGAGAGTTTCAGAATAGTCATTTGTATATTAATTAATCTTCATTTATGTTAGTATCCCCTATACGAATATTCGTCAACGAAATGTCCTACCGATGAAATGTCCTACCGACGAAATGTCCTACCGACGAAATGTCCTACCGACGAAATGTCCTACCGACGAAATGTCCTACCGACGAAATGTCCTGCCGAAGAAATGTCTTGTCGATGAAATGTCTTGTCGATGAAATGTCTTGTCGATGAAATGTCTGTCGACGAAACGTCTGTCGACGAAACGTCTTGTCGATGAAATGTCTGTCGACGAAATGTCTGTCGACGAAATGTCTGTCGACAAAATGCCTATCGACGAAATGTTTGTCCACGAAATGTCTGTCGACGAAACGTCTGTTGACGAAATGTCTTGTCGACGAAACATCTGTCAACCATTGCATACTAGTTTGAATTGCTACACAAAGAAGATTTTTCATTTTATTGAATAAACATAACATTGTCATGCGAAATTGAACGTCAGGTCACGTAGAGCAATACTAATTTGGTTGCATCAATTATTATTCATTGTTTGACTATGGAGAATTTTAATCTGCTTTGTGTTTGGATTCATAAAACTTTTAAACAGTGAAATAGATATAAAATATATATTAATATTCGGGAAAACCTTTCCCGAAAAATGAATAACTTTTATACACACAATGAAAAATGTTTTAAAATGATTGCTTTTCTTTCTTTTTCATTTGAGAGGTTAATTTATCAATCTCTTTGTTAATTAAATTGAAAACAAATTTTAAACATGTTCATTGTACAATAAGTATGAAAGCAAAGAATAATGAAAATGTGATTCGTGTTCACGTATACTAATTTACTAATTATTGATAGAAGTATATTCTTCGATGAGAAAACCCCCTCAGCAATTGCCATTTTTACCCCTTTCAATGGCTCCCCCTCCCTCTCTTTTTTGCGCACTATATAAGCTGCTTGTGACCACCAAGCCGCCACCGTCCACCAATCTAGTTTGTGTTTGGAATATTGAAGTGAATTGAGGCGGCATGATGGATTGGGGCATAGATTGGGACTTGGAGGGAGTGATTGAGACTTGGAGGGAGTGATTGAGACTTGGAGGCAGTGATTGGGACTTGGAGGGAGTGATTGAGACTTGGAGGGAGTGATTGAGACTTGGAGGGAGTGATTGAGACTTGGAGGGAGTGATTGAGACTTGGAGGGAGTGATTGAGACTTGGAGGCAGTGATTGAGACTTGGAGGCAGTGATTGAGACTTGGAGGCAGTGATTGAGACTTGGAGGGAGTGATTGAGACTTGGAGGGAGTGATTGAGACTTGGAAGCAGTGATTGAGACTTGGAGGGAGTGATTGAGACTTGGAGGGAGTGATTGAGACTTGGAGGGAGTGATTGGGATTTGGAGGGAGTGATTGAGACTTGGAGGGAGTGATTGAGACTTGGAGGGAGTGATTGGGATTTGGAGGGAGTGATTGAGACTTGGAGGGAGTGATTGAGACTTGGAGGGAGTGATTGGGATTTGGAGGGAGTGATTGAGACTTGGAGGGAGTGATTGAGACTTGGAGGGAGTGATTGAGACTTGGAGGGAGTGATTGAGACTTGGAGGCAGTGATTGAGACTTGGAGGGAGTGATTGAGACTTGGAGGGAGTTATTGAGACTTGGAGGGAGTGATTGGGACTTGGAGGCAGTGATTGGGACTTGGAGGGAGTGATTGAGACTTGGAGGGAGTTATTGAGACTTGGAGGGAGTGATTGAGACTTGGAGGGAGTGATTGGGACTTGGAGGGAGTGATTGAGACTTGGAGGGAGTGATTGAGACTTGGAGGCAGTGATTGGAATTTGGAGGGAGTGATTGAGACTTGGAGGCAGTGATTGAGACTTGGAGGGAGTGATTGAGACTTGGAGGGAGTGATTGGGACTTGGAGGGAGTGATTGAGACTTGGAGGGAGTGATTGGGACTTGGAGGGAGTTATTGGGACTTGGAGGCAGTGATTGAGACTTGGAGGGAGTGATTGACACTTCCTTTGTTTTAATATAAAGAATTAATGAAAGAAATGAATAGATGTAATGGTTATGAAATCTTTAATAAATAATTGATTAAATTTTCTAATTTTAGACCTAAAATGGACAATAATAAAATAAAGGACAGAGGCTCAGTCTGCTACTGTAAAAGTTTTTCTCGTTATAGCAACTCTTGTGTATTTATTTTTAGTTCCATTAGCAGAAAAGTGCTCCCCAAGATATCACAAACTACAACTTTAGCAGTCTGGACTGTGTTCATTCGAACAGTAATTGTCGAATTATTGAGTTCAAATTGCTGGTTAATACTATACGGAATTATGGTTCTGAATATCTACCATTAAGCATGTCTTCATCAAGAAGTAGAAAAAAGTGAGAACTATTATAAAAAACACTTTAAAAATAATATTAACAAAGAAACATCAAAATGTAGATAAGTAGTTTTAAAATATGTGTCTTATTTATGAAATAAATTATCTTACAGAAATATTTTATTCGAAAAATATAAAAAGGAAGCATTTTCATTTAAGTATCAAGAGATGATTATTCTGATATTATTTTGTTTTGTTTAAGTATTTTAATAATCTAGTTCATCTTCAGAGTATTGATTTACTGTAAAATAAGATAGTAAAGACATAGAATGATATTCTTTGCCATCCACGCAAATCAAAGAAAATCAGAATGACGTAGAGACGTTCATGAGGCACAAAATATCTCCAGACATTTTGTAACTTTCATTCTAAGTAATTAGTGAGCCATTGTTATTGAACAAAATATGGAGGCTGCTGTTACTTTCTTCTATAGTTATAATCAGCTTTTCTTTTATTAAGTTCATTTGTTTGGACTATTTTGATGGTAGATGGTAGGTACTGTAAGAAATATTGTAGATAATGTACTATTAATGTTATTTGGAGTAGTTATTGCTATAATTAATGAAGAATACAATTTAAACCAACAATTCATTAAAGAATATGTTATTAATTTGTTTCTTTTTTTATATTTCATTATTCCTCATTTACAGATTTCTTTTGTAATTGCTTATATAATAACTATTTGATATCTAAGCTATATATAATTGGCTTACAAACAAGTGGTATTACCTTGCGCTGATTTTTAATTGGGTTGTCATATTTCTTTCAGAGTATTAGTTGACATCTAGAGATTAAATAGAAGCCACTTTTACTGTTTAGTTAAGGTGTTATGTAAGATTTTCTTGAGAGAAACTTGTATGATAATCTGCTAAAAATCTTTTAACTGATTCTATAGGAAGAAGAAAATCTGATAATAAATCGTTTATATACCATCAATTCAGTGAAAAAAACCTATCTTACAATCCTTAACCATATTTAAGTTCTTAAACTATCAGCTGGAAAATGCCACTATATGAAACGTTTATAAAACCAAACTAGAGTGTAAAACAATCTAATTGGTATGGATAGAGTTGTACTCAGGTCACATTTGTGACAATGGAATAAGACGCGTCCCCCTTGCAGTGAGCTGAAATGCTGCCACGCAGGACTCCTCATTTCGTCTGAAGTGAACTCCAAAGCACTTAAACAAACTCAGCAGAACAAACACCAGCCTGAAAAATCTAGCGACAAAGTAAACTCTCCAGTGTATTTCAGTGCTAATAAAATTCTAATTCTATTTAGAAATTAATGAAAAACAACTTATGGTGTAAAGCAACTTGATGGGAAGCAACGAATGTACAAATAATACATATTTTGTCTAAATATATAATGTTAGAAAATTAAATAAATAAGACTGTACCATTTAATGTAGCAAATCAATGGGGTGACTACGCTTTTATCTTTTAATGTGGTATTCAAATATTAATTCATGTAAGTAATAATGTACTGATTGCGTATTGATTTTATTTCTATATGGTTTTGATTCATAAGATAACTGTATTTAGGATTAAATAAAATTGAAAGTTATAACTATTACTGATATCTCTCCCTACATCAAAACAGGCACTATTTTCACTTGCAGCTATTGCAAGGTGAAATTACACAAATTCAGATATTATGATAAAGTAAGACTATAGTGGACACTCTAGGTTGCAAATGGCTACTCTGCGAGACTCGTGGACACCTGCGACTCCTTCGGCTCAATAAAGAAGATGAGGAAGAAAATCTTGGCAGGGATATCTTAGCTGAGTTTTTGTGTTTCCAAAGGATGCGTAAACTCTCGATAATAGACCAGCAGGAGTCCTTGTAACTGAATGGATGCCAGCCGAGATTCAAATTACACACCAACACCATCTGCCATAATAAAATTAGTGCATCTAAAGCCCGGATATTACGACTGGCTCTTATTGCCTCTAAATCGAGGTGATTGCTCGGCTATCTGCGGATTGGTACTCTGGTGTGTTTTTCACGCCGCATATTAAGCTGTTTGTGGGCCTTTCCTCTCAGTATTTGAGCACAAAACATCCTATCAGCTAAGTTATTTGAGAGTGTGTGAAGGATGTGAATGCGAGACTTACAGCCACTGTAACTAGTAAGTTCTTTGTAATGATTCAATTCATTGTTTGGTCAAAGCTCCAGAAATTGGCTGCTTTGCATATAAATGCGCTGCATGTAGTCGCTATTACTTTTATTGGCCAAACATTTCATATTTGTTCTTTTTAGTGATGGCAATAAGTGCCTTTGAGACTCGATATATTAAAATTGGTAAAGCGATCCTAAAACCAAATAATATCCGAAAGAGATCCTTCTCTGAAATTATTGAAAGCTGATATCAAATTCCCACAAATGGCAGAGTATCTTTGTACCAAATGGATCAAAAGATTTCCTTTTAAAACTTCTTAATAGTTTCAGTGCAACAACTCTGTGGACATTTCTCTCCAACTTCCAAACCCCCCTTGTGTCTCACTCTGGCAACCGTTTTTATTATTTTTACGCATTTTGTCCTCCACCATAAAACACTCTTATGAATACCAATCATCGAGCAGTGGATACATGTTCTTATTTACAGCTTCAACCTATATTTCGTATACTAATTTTGTACAGGTTAATTAAATTTAGAAGAGTTTTCTTCCTTTCTCCAAAATAGTTCAATAGAAATTATCTCAAATGTCAGTTTCATGCATCAAATCCAAACTCTCGCAGACATAATTTCACAACTCCGCTTCCCTGGAATTTTCCTTCTTCTCCAAATGCTGGCGATATTTCCGAACCGAAACAAACGCACTTTTCGAAAAATTGGATCATCAATTGATGCCTCCAAAGAATTACGTAAATGCAGAAAGTTCAAATATTCGCAGTGACAAAATTCATTTCCGATAACAGCTTCGCTATGGGATGAGCTTTAATATCACTCTGGAGAACGGGATTCAAACCGTAGTTCGAAACACAATAACGCTTCGTCACTTGGATGGAGAGAAAACTTTTCACGAGTTAATATAGATATTCAAACTAAAACATTCAGCTGAACTGCTTAGCAGTGTTTCTAAAACTATATAATTTTTTTACCTTAACCAAGCAATCAATATATTTATTAGAAATAATATATTTTCACGTTTTTTTTTCAATATTTCAGAAAAAATCTATATATATATATGGTTTCTATCATTTCAATAACCAGCACTAGATAAATTTCTGTCTATTGTAATTTTGACAAATTGTTGAGAAAATTTCACTGAAATTAAAATATTACGGAATGTTTATACAGGAAGAAAATATAGAAAATCTGCTCCAATCTTTCATTATTATTTCATTAATTATTAATTATCTACAAAATATGAAATATAATAATTTAGCTTTTAAATCTAATATTGAATTAATTTTTAGAAATAAATAAAAACAAATATATGTTTAATACATGAAATTGATTGAAATCATCAAGTTTAACAATTCTCCGTACCTAAAATACTTGTACTTTCTACAGTTATTGCATATTTCTAATAATGGGTTAAATTGAACTGATTCTTTAGGAAGAACATCTAAGATCAGATAACAATTTAGTGATTAAAAATATACTATTTTGAATAAAATGATACCTAATTGAAGCTCTCCATAAGAGATTTGAGTGGGCACTTAACACTTAATCATTCTGACATTTGACAACAAATAATCTTATACTTTTCTCCTACAAAGCTAAATATATAAAAAGATAATTATTAAATATAGAGGTTTTCAAATATAAATTGATTTTATTAATACATGTTTTTTAAATATAGATGTTTTTTTAATAAAGATGGTTATTAAATAAAGATGTTTTTTGAATAAAAATGTTTTTAAAGATAGTCTTCAAATAAAAATGGTTTTCAAATAAAGATTGATATCAAATAAAGATGGTTTTTAAATATAGAAAATTATTCAATATAGATGGTTTTTAAATAGAGATGGGGTTTCAATAAATATGGTTATTAAATAAAGATGGTTTTAAATAAAATTGTTATTCACTAAAGTTTTTTTTAAATAAAATGGTTATTTAATACAGATTGTAAAAGGTTTTCTAATACCTTCCTACCCATTAAAAGTGTACTATTAAAAATTAATCATTTCAATTTAATTAATAATTAAATAATAGTATTATTACTATTTAAGATGGATATTGTAACAGCTGTGATGAAATCTTGTTGTTAACTTTTAGAAGGTTGTAACTTTTAGAAAAAAGTGAAGAATGAAAAACAGTTCACGATTAGGAATGCCTATTAAAACGCCTTATATGGATAGCAAGTAATACACCTGATTAGCTGATTCTCTTACTATAGCATTTTAAAGAAGTTAACAATAGCTTTTAAAAATGATAATGTCTAGTAAATTTTAGCCTTGCTTCGTCAAAGGAAAAAACATCTTCAGGCGTAGCTATTTTGACTAATTGCCCAAATACCTTTTTAAAATGTCAGCCTCATGTCAAAGGAAATAACATTTTGAGGCCTGACTAATTGCTTTTCATAATCTAGCACTGTTAAGAAATTAACAATACTACATAATAATAACATCTTGAGGCGTGGCTAATTGCTTAAATACCTTTTTAGCACGTCAACCTTCAACTGTTGGGATTCCCTTTACTCAATCTATTCTTTAAATACTGTAGTCTCTGACTAAAATGTGTTCAGTCTTCAACAGGCGATCCACGCTACGGTAGTGTTACCTGGCATTCGCTTCAGACTTCCATGTGCAGCATTATCTAAATTTAGAGTTAACTGAATTGTGTATCTGCGCATAGACTTCACTCTGCAATCTTGCTTCTGATGCTCAATAGAGGATCATTCAAAGATGTCTTGAGCGTTTCATTTATCCCTCTAGTAGCCTAGAACCATATTCTTACATATATGGTTTTTAACTACAGATGGTTTTCCAATGAAATTGTTTAACAAAAGATAATTATAACTAAAGATAATTTTTAACAAAAATTGGTTTTAAAATAATCTTCAACAAAGATACCTCAAATAATATTGAATTATTATTACCATAGACTTAATTGTCTCGTTACTCCGTAGATGATATTTCTTATAGCTTTGATTTGATGTCCTAAGTTCCATAGGGATTCCTCCATTCAATCTATTAATCCTAATCTCTCAGAGATTAATGTATTAATCTCCATATGTCAGTATAGTCTTGGAAGGCAACAGTATTTGAAATCTTCTATTTAAACTCACTTATTATTTTAAACAGGTATAACTTAGGTATTCAATTTACATAAGTGTGATTTAAAAATTTCATTTCAATTATTTTCAAATTTTATTCTTTATTAAGCTATTGTTAAAAAATATTAACTAATGTGTATGATGTGATACTCTATATATATGAGCTTTAACTTTATTTTAATATAATGTGAACCAAGTTGAGCAAAAATAATAAAATTGACAATCTAAATTGGTAACTCTTTGAGTTTTTCAAACCAGAATTGTCTATTGAATTTCACAACCGAATTTCATATTAGGAAATTATTAGATAAAATGGTTACCCTGTCGGTGACAATAATTATAATAAAAAGAAATGTGTGGCCTATGTGGAGAGAGGAAAATTCTGCAGGAGAATGTTCTGAACAGTTACCAAGATGTAATTTAAGTAAAGACGATCTTTAAACATTATTGCTTTTTTCTATATCACTAACATGATATAGACCATATTTCAGATAATTTGGCAGAATAGATTTTGAGTAATTGAGTTATAAATGACCCTGAACTTTGACCCGATTGCTCTTAAAATATAATTAATGGTCCTTAGACATTGACCAATCGTCCCACCAAATTCTTTTGAGCTTTTTAAGTTATGCGAATGACAAGATGACCAATAAATAGATCAATAAATGCCGCATAAAGCATTACCTTCCACAATTTACAAAAAATATTTACTTTAGTTTTTTTTTCAGTTGTTGATACATTAAAGAATAAATTCACCATTCTTGGAGTCATATGTCATTGTAAGCAGCAACAAATGGCCCCTTCTTACTTGTTCAGCTGACAGCTTGGACCCTCGTTGATCTTCTCTAAATTACAGCGTTGCCCCGAAGGAGTCCTTCGCTGTCTTTGTGTGACTCTAAAACCAATTTAGCTCAAAAGCCACGAGATGCAAATACCTCTCTTTGACGATGCCAATAAGACACACGTCATCTCTCCCCTCATAAATCATAACTGTGGCCACAGAAGGATCTACTGATACACATGCCTAGGTGCTGAATTCGTTTAGGAATGAGTTAGGTTGTCTGTAGAATAGGTGCGGAAAACGTTCTTCTTGGTGGAAGAAAGAGTTTATAAATACATTCAGCCACAGGAATAAAATAATCACAAGTTATATCCAAAATAATTAATATATTATAAAATGAGGTTATTTAATTTTCCAAGGGATTAAGGATTTATTCCTGGATGTTGAGGGAATATTCCAGGAATAAATCCTTCTTCCCTGGGATATGAATATATCAAAAAATTATAATTTATAGAACATATACAATTAATCGTCTCTATTGCAACCAAATAATCCAAATTATTACCTCTGTAAATGAAAGTAAAATGATTTATGTTTCATAAAATAGATTGTTACCTAAAATAATATCATGTCATTATGATTTTCATCCCTTTTGACTGATATTAACCATATAGTTCTCGGTATTTTATAAGATTTATGACCGTATATGGCAGCTTATTATGATTAATCACTCCTTGTTCACAATCCAACACCAAAATGGAATTTTCTGATTTAAGATAGCAGCGTGTTTCAGCGTTGAAGTTGTTGAATCATAAATCTACGGATATTCCTCGCTTTCCCAAATTAGGGAAACTCAAGACGCTACACTATCACCATTTGTGTGACAAAAAGAAAATGAAAAAATGTAATTAAAAACTTCGCCAGGATTTATAGGCTCGATTTGAAAACATTTTGTTTATCCTGCGATAAATTAACGGAAGGTCCTTGCAGAAAATTGTAGTTCCTTTAGATTTGCTGTGTAAGCAAAATTAATAATCTTAGCCTGTCCCGGGGTGAAAAAAGTACCTAATAACAAAAAGATTTACAGTTGGAATTAGCAGAGAAGTAGCGCTAGGGATGATTCATTTGCGATCTAACCATTCCCTGTGAAATAAGAGGTGCAGATGTGAGAAAAAAGACAATATGTTGCGGAAGATATTAAGCACGGGATAGAATGGAGAAAAATTTAACCAATTCAATCCGTAATTACTGATCTAAATAGAATAATATGTTTATACTAAAATGAATATTAATTAAATTCTGAACTAAAAGTTTAATATTCAAATTACTAATTCTCCAACTTTACAGTTCAGGAACTGATATTGTTTTTCAAATTTTAATGATAGTTAGTTATGTTAATATTAAAATATATATTAATTATTTTTCGAATAAAAATTTACTATACAAATTACTTTTTCTCTAACTTTACAGTTCAGAAACTGATATTATTTTACAAAATAAGATAATAGTTAGTTTACTATTATCAATATTGTTATGCAGTTCAAAATTTGAATATCTCATATTTTCCGTTTTTTTTGCCGTAAAAATAATAACTATAGCGAAATCCCTGTTCTGTCTTTATTTTTTAAATATTTATAACTGTCAAAAATCACAGGGAGTACGAGAGTATTGTCATATGAATCTAAAAAAGTTTTATACCATAAAATTGTGAAATTTAAGGTCCTTTCAACAACTAGTAGAATTTTCTACGTACCAGTTTCATAGAATATGTTCTTAGATTATAGTACACTAATAAACTTATAGACATTACTATACATTAAAATTGGTATACTAATCATAATATCGAGTTGATTTTCCATTGATAAAAGCTTTCAACCTTCGTTTTTTGCAATAAAAATTACATTAATTACAAATCTTCGGATGATTTTCTTAGGATATTTCATTGATATAATATTAGTTGGTTTATAAATTGCCCATTTACAAACAACAATAAAGGTGACTCTACATTGTATAATGTAATCGTAATGGGATACTCCTAGAACTAACTTTTAAGAAATTAAACCTTCTACATTGAAAAGGCATTCAATTTTTCCATACATGTATACTGAGGGTTTACATTGGAAATTAATTAAAGGTAGACGTTGAGATACTTCACTAAATTTAATGGATGAAATTATGGGGATAATAATGTGAAGTAAAACATTATCTAGATTGGAAAGGGGAAATATTTTACTCATTAAAAATATTTTTTCCTGACTAAGCAAAATTATTCTGGTAGAATATCGAAGGAAACTACGAGTGATTTTTACTTATTATATTAGGAGATAATATTGCTAATATTCCAACCTTGTTCTGTCAAACTAACGCGGACACATTGAAGTTAGGAATTATCGGTTACACTTTTTCAATCATTTAATAAAATATTTATTATAACAATAAATTAATTTTCATTTTAATTGCCATCTCTTTTGATACGTTCAGTTATCAACATAGATACCAATTGAAATAAAAGTTAAGAGCAATTATTCATTTATTCTATGCATTTTTTTAAATGATCGAAGATGTGTAATCGTCCGAGAATTCGTAGCTTACCCATCACACAACTGACATAAACGACATCAATTCGTACATTTCTTCAAAGAGAGAATTGTAAGGAAATACACCCTAAGTTTTGTCTCAATAGGAACACGAGAAGACATCTGTAAGTTGAATGTAAAATAATCACGTGAAGAGTCGGTCGCTACACGTCGTAAAAGTAACATTATGCACAGATTCCCGCCACTCCGGTGGGAATTTTAAGGCCGGAATATCGGCATGTTGTATTCATTTTCTCATGAGGAGCTCATACATCGAGGCAAAATATTTCGTAGGTGAAATATGAACTAGAATAAGAGTACTGATAAGAAACGACGACTGAGGCGTCCCTTGGCATTTCAGCTCTCACTTTTTCACATGCGGTATATTTTATTCATAGCGAGAACATTATTTTCGAGTGAATACTCTTCTACGAGAAAACTTTACATTATTTTACGCTTAGATACTGATGACAAAATGAAGTTGCTTAATAACATATTGTGCCTAGGACTTTTCTAACTTTTGCAAAATTATTCTGAGGTGTTTATCAACTTATTTTCATGCAAGAGTACCTATTAAGTAGTCTGCTTTGGAGTAATCTATATATAATTAGTGGACTGTGTCCATTGGAGCATACATACACTTTCATCGAAAATTATAATATGGTTATACCGTAAATTTATTCTTCATATATTTAAGGTATACTTTATATATTTATATATACTAAATGACTTTATTTATTTAATTTTTATAATACAATATCCTATAAATATGTTCGTTTATTTTACACTTCATATCTATACTAGCTACAAAAAAGAAGAGTCCGTCTGTCTGTCTGTCTGTCCGAAGCCTTTGTTGATTAGAAAGTAAAAATTAATACTTTCATTACGGATACGGGTCACACTATATTAATAATTCATGAAAAAAACATAATTTTGACTACTTACATTGGGAAATGTAAATATGAGAATATATGCAATATGTCTTATGCAAAATAGGCTCACATTAGGGTTTCTACCAAATTTTTAGTTATTTTTTGCGCCTCCAATGTAGTCTTCAGTAATATTTAGGTTAGGTGCGTTACAATTAAAGGGGGTTCGAAAGGAGACTTGCATTGAGAAAGTAATCTTCAGATATTCAAAGTGTGATTGGTGTGTTAGTAAATTGATGGGATGGAATTGCAATAATTGTACCTGTAAACAGATACAAAACACAACTGTTACATTTTTCTAACGGATAAGACTTACAAACAAAAGCTACACAGAAACAACTGCATGTATTGTGAATTTGAAATCATAAGAGTCTTAGTGACAGAAAAAACAAATACAAAGAACTTTAAATAAGAAGAAAAACAGGAAAGGGTATTTAATTGGAAAAAATAGCTAGAAGGAATGATTAAGTAAAAATAAAAATTTAATTGTAAGTAAAAGGAAAGATACTTTTTGGGAGAATATGAAAGTTTAAATCAAGGAGAGATCTACTACTTACGCCAAAGACAAATTTGGATTTGACTTACTCATGAAATCAAATTATTATAGAAAAAAAAGTTTTCTTATCTAATTTGGGGAACACTAACGAATAGACACAAAATTGTGTCACCTTTGATAGACAAGTCAAAACTTTCTAAAATAGTATATGATTTTTAATATTGGTTGCGTAACTATTGGTACATGACGCTGTAGAAATAAAATTTGAAATATGAAAATAATTATTAAACGTACATGGATTTTAACAATTTTGATTACAATATATGTATTCAAAATATGTACTTGCATTTAAATATAATCCTAAACCTAATGAATTAAAAGAATTTATCAATGGATAAAGTACAGGTACAATACAAATTTAACATGAAGAAGGCTTCTAATCTCTATTTGCAAATACACCACTAATGCTTTTCCGTCATAAATTAAGGTATGTTAAATGCAACAGGGATTATAAATGTGTAGAAGAATAAAGTAAATAAATTAAACTATTGACTTATAACTTAATCATGCAAATGGTAATGACAAACTGATCCTTTTTACAATTAATTTAATCCCCTGATAATTTAAAGTCTACTCATTGACAGTAATTACTGTGCACATTATCAGCAGCTTATGCAAAGAAAAAGGCAATGGAAAAGTGTACTTTTGTAGTTGTAAATACTCAATATGAAGGTTAGATTATATAAATGAAAGTAATAGAAAGTAACTCAATAAAATAGTTAATTGAAATGGAAACTATTAAACTTTTTGTCCCCAAAAAACCCTAATCTTCTCTTTGAAATTATATATAATTTGCTAACTTAATAACCAATTTTAATTCTTATTAGCTTTGATATAAAAAACTGTCTTGGTACCATATACTATACCTTTTCCAATTGAAGTTCCTCCAAATGAAATAACATTTCATCAAAGTGAAATATAACTTCATCAAAGTGAAATAACATTTCATCAAAGTGAAATATAACTTCATCAAAGTGAAAAAACATTTCATCAAAGTGAAATAACAATTCCTCCAAGTGAACTATCAATTCCTCCAAATGAAATAGCGTTTCCTCCAAATGAAATATCATTTCAGCAGAATAAAAATCGAATCAATACGCAGTCAATTAAATTTATCACGTGAAATATTACATGAAATTTATTAACATATTTATTTACATGAAATTTATTTACATGAAATTTATTTACATGAAATTTATTTACATGAAATTTATTCACATGAAATTTATTCACATGAAATTTATTTACATAAAAAAATATATATAAAATTTGTTTACATGAAAAAAATTCACATATAATTGTTACATAATTTTTCATTAATTTTTTTAGTAATTAATTATTTTGATACATTTTTCATATGTTTTATTTATTATTATTTGCATATTTTTTCTTTTACTATTAATACGCCGCTAAAATTAATGCGGTAGTATATAAATAAGTAAACTTGAAAAATATGTAAAATTAAATATATATAAAAAAATATTATGTAGTTAATTGATGCAAAGAAGACTAAATGAAAATAAATTCATGTAAATAAATTCATGTAAATAAATTCATGTAAATAAATTTCATGCAAATAAATTTCATGCAAATAAATTTCATGCAAATAAATTTCATGCAAATAAATTTCATGTAAATAGATTTATGGAGACTGGTATATTCCACCTCGGTATTTTCCACCCCGGTATATTGCATCATAGGTATATTCCACCCCGGTATATTCCACCCCAGTATATTCCACCCTAGGTATATTCCACCCCGGTAAATTCCACCCCACTTCACGGGTTAGGTTTGTTTAGTTATTAACTTATTAATATTATTCATTCATTAATATTATATGTAATGCTAGGTAACTTGCATTTTCACTGTATCAAATTATACATTTTGCTGGCTAATCACAAAAATTAAATTTTTCACTACACATGTGACAGAACAGCAGAATGAAAGGTTGTGTGAACGCATTTATCAGTTGAGGTATTTAGATTTTCAATCTCAAGCAGATTTTTTACACTATCACCAACAAAACAGCGATATTAATTGTAATATGATGTCATATAGTATTTATTGTTTATTTATTTCATTTGGAATTTTAACTTCTTGTAAAAGTTGTGGTTTTTGACCGAAGGCTTTTTTACATGTTTTTTTAACCAGGATTTTTTTGATGGGGAGGGGGGGTTATTGCACAGGGTTTCAAGACTGGGAGATTGTCTTTTTTCACAATGAGAAATTTTGATCGCGGGGAATTTGGTCTTAGAATCCAAAACAGCAACTTATTAGCAAAGAGCGAAAACACTGAGTGTGTTGTCTCTGCCAGTCGACCCTTTCCACACCTCATCCAACCATTGTTGTGGGAGCACATGTGCAGTTTCATGGTAAAAAGGTATTAATATTAACTTTTTCAACACGTATACTTTGAAAAAAACTACCATATTTAGAATATTTGTAATTTTATTATTAAATATTGTCTAAATGTCTCAGGATATCGTCTGAGTTATTTTTTCATTGGTACGAATTATTTAACAAATGGCCATCAAAAAGTAAAATCTTTAGATTTTTATTGTCACCCAAATGAGCATTGTCAGAGGGTGGTTGTATACACTGCTT